>MU832199.1:0-82492 GCA_029204225.1 Diphasiastrum complanatum | reverse complement strand
AGGGTTTCTATAGCCATGCTTGTGGCGAGACAAGGCGTGTGGGCGGAGGTGGATCTCTTGGAGAGAGACACCATAGTTTTTACAGGTTGCTACCTTTTGCAGCTATGACAAGGATTAGAGCACACTTGCTTGGTTTGACTAGGCCAGATGGGCAGACCATGGGCATTACCCCATGTGTGGCAGTTCCTGCACCTGTGTGAGAGCACCTATTGAGAACATATGGAGGAGCAGCATTGAATGGGTCTAGGGAAAGATTTTTGGGCAGCTAGGTTCTATTGGCTTAGGGTCAAGGGTTGGTAGTGCACCTTCTGGCGCAGGGCCACATCACATCCTAGTTCATCATTAGTAGGTCCATCACGGCCTCCAGCAGCAACATCAATAGGGCCATCATAGCCTAGTCCGTCAGTAGCAAGGCCATCACGAAATTCATCGACAAAGGCAGGCCGATCACAGCTACCCTGAGTACCATCAACATGGCCATCATCTACAGGAGAGGCTTTTTTATCACGGGAGTCAGTTGGGGAGGGCCTACTGAGGGTAGTCGCCTAGGTTCAACAGATGCGACAGTTCCTATCGTGGCTATGGGAGGTGTTGGGGAGAGACCACAGGGTGGAGCACGAGCATGCCCTAGAGGCAGGCCACGACCACATGCACCTACGCAGGATAGAATAGGCAGATATCGTCAGACCACAGTGCCTATAGGGTGACAGCTGTTACATCCTCTAAACTGCAAACCACCAGGTGCCAGTCACCATATGAAACCGAACAACACACGATCCACCCCTCCGTAGGATCCAATCTAGATCCACCCTCCATGCCCTGCTGGCCATCCGATTCAAGATAATCCCTAAAATTAAGGTGGTCTCTAATTTCTCAAAGACCCACCGCCAGAATTTACCAGTGAATTGAGAATCCCAATCACTAACAATGTCAGTTGGCAATCCAAACATTTTGAACAACTTTTTCACAGAAAGTTGAGCAAGTTCAAAAGCCATTGACAGGCTGCCTGGTTGGAATGAATTGCGCCGTTTTGGTTAGTCTGTCAACTATAACCCAAATGGCATCATTTTGCTTCCCGTTCGAGGAAGTTTAACCACAAAATCCATGGAAATACTTCCCCATCTTTCTTTTGAAATTCAAGAATTTCCAATGGGAGTAACAAACTAGCTGCCTTAAATCTTTTAGCTTTAGTTACTTGGCATTGAAGACATTTGCAAATGTAAGCCTCCACTTGACCTTTTAGATTTGGCAATAAAAATTCTTTTTATCAGGTCAAGCTTTCTTCAGAGCACATGAGCTGTCAGACATTCATGCAGGATTTGGGCCCTAATATCATTATTTTTTGGCACAACATACTTTCTCATTCGAAAAAGTAACCCATTCCTAATGGAATAGTCTCTTAATACCTTGTTCCAAGGAGAAATCTTGGAATCCTGCATTCCAGGCTCACCATTAGATCTAGAACTACCTGCTAGGACGTCTAGCCAAATACGACCAAGACCCTATCGGTTTTACACAAATCTGTTAGGGGACAAATACAAGTCAGATTAGATCTTAGAAAAGCTTAACTGATTAACCTCTCCAATCCGGGCCTAAGGCATTCGCGACACTATTAGATGTACCCTCTCTAGTACTTAATGTCATACTGAAATTCTTGGAGCATTTCTAACCATCTGGCTTTACGACCCCTAAGCTCAACCGCATCATTAATATACTTTAATGCTTGATGCTCAATCACAATGGTAAATCTGGATCCATACAAATAATGTCTCCAAAATTTTAAAGCATGAATTATCACAAAAAGTTCCCTACATAGGTGGAAAACTGCCATTGAGTAAGATCTAGCTTTTTGCTTTCAAAAGCAAACATGGTCTTCCATCCTGATATAGGACTGCAAATATTTTTTTATGAGCTGTAGGGTGTCCGATCTTCAGCGAGCGAATAGTCGGCAGGCATCTACTCGGCGATACAGAGGTGGTGTGCACGGTGGCAGGGGGATCTAAGCTTCTTGGAGAGCGAATCGATCAAGTTTTTGATATTTGGTAAGTGTAGGCTTGATTTTTTGCAAGTGTTGACATTGAGCTGTAGGCAACCAAATCGAGCGTAGTTTGGCTCTAGACCACCTTTCTTTCATGCCCACGGTGATTCCTACGGCGTTAGTTTCAGCCGTATGGCACGCCTAGCGAGATTTGAACACCAAATTCCAAATGCTTGTGTATTTTTGTCATTTTCACAAAATGACTTGTGGGCAACCGATTCAGGTGATGTTCTGAGCCTAGAATGCATTTACACATGCCTGCAGAGACTCCGTTTGTGTGATCTGAGAGAGAGACAGAGAGATAGGGAGATTCCTGCTATGTTCATTGGGGGAATGCCCCAATGTGTTCTCTTTTTTTGTATTTAATTTTTATATTGAATGCAGCTATAGCGTAAACCTGGGAGTTAATGCACCTAAATTGGACCATCCTGCAGGCTGCACCCGAAACAATTGGCAAACTACACAGTCATAATGCTCTCAATCAGAGCTTTCATCTGATACCCATATCGCCCTAAAAAAATTTCAAAAAAAAAAAAAACAATTCTGCATGATTCTGGGAAAATCCCGAATCGCGATTTAGAATTGTGGTGCAACTATGCCCTTGATGAATCGATGAAAAAACTAAGACAGTCCTGAGATGTTAGGCATGCTCCTTTAAAGTCCCACTATAGATGAGAATATCATCTAAGTAAAACTATGACGAACTTTCCCAGATATGGACGAAGAAGATCGTTCTGGAAAGTCGCAGGAGTATTCGGCAAACCAAATGGTAAGACTAGAAACTCATAGTGGCCATACTTAGTCCTAAACCTGGGTTTCTCCACATCCTCACTCTTAATTCGAATTTGGTATAATCTTGTAAATTTCATTCCTCATGGTAAGTAAAATCCGTTAACCAACACAAGTATGAACTGCAATCCACAATACACCATGCATTCAACAATCTCTAAAGCAGAAAGGCATATAAGAAGAAATATCCACATTTCCCTTCAATTCAATGAGTGAGCCGTATGTAAGAATGACAAATTGTGAGTTACATAGTTTTTATTTAACGACTCATTTCTCTCATAGAACCACTCCTTACCGAGTATTACATCTACTTTATCCAAATTCATAATGTGAAAGTCTAAATTATCCTTATAGGCTTGAACTTGAATCGGTAGATGAGAGATGGCTTTCCACTCCCATACATGGCTTTCCGCACCCATAGCCAGCTTTACAACATATCGGTGGTCACTTTGCTTTGTTTCCACCTCTAGCTTATGCAACAAATTGGAGTTAATAAAATTGTGTGTAGGAACCGTCATCAAATAAAAACTGATATGCTCGGCCACCAACGATCCCATTCATCCGAATCAGGTAGTGGGGGCCAAAAGCTGCCATATCGAAGTAACAATGCTCACAAACAAAATTATAGCCTCTGATACCAAATGTTACATCCTATGAACCGCAAAATGCCAGGTGCCGGTCACCATATGAAACCGAACAACACACGATCCACCCTGTCGTAGGATCCAATCGAGATCCACCCTCCGTGCCCTGCTTGTGACTTGTAACAGGCGAGATCCGACCTCTGACCGTAACAGCGTCCCATACCACTGCTAGAGTCATCAACCATCTACCACCCCAGGATTGCTCACATCCTAGCCGTGCACAAGCGCTCCCCATCACCTCCTAGGTAGATAGAATGAATGGTAAAGTGAGACCGCCTCCCCTTGTATACCTCCAAGGTAGGAGTCTCCAAGCCAAAGCACATCCTAGATCATGACAAGTGGCAGCCATGTAGGTCCATGAGTCACTAGTCAAGTTAACAATCCCAGTCAACGCTCAGTTCCAAGTTGGGGTCTGGCACCCCAAGGAGTTGGGATCCCTAACATCAGTAGACACACATAAGGCAGCCATAGACTTGTACTCCAGTTTTTTTATGGTGGATACCTTGCATTTGCCCTTGGTCGACACCACCATCTTCCATGACATGATGAGAGAGGTTGCAGCTTGTGATGCCACTTTGAGACCCCCCACACGTGAGGCTCTTCGTACTCGCCATTTGAGAGAGGAGCATGCATGCATCACGAGAGAACTCAGTACCATACGACATGCCTAGGCCACATATCGTTGCTCTATTCTATCGGATGGGTGGACTAATATTAGGTGCATGCCTATTATCAACATCTTGGTTTCATGTCCGTTGGCCATTATACTTCTCAGGGGTGTGGATGCTTCCCGAGATGGCGCTGTTGAGTAGGGAGAGTTTATCAATGAGCATATACGTGTAGCAGTCATCGAGGTGGGGACACAACATGTGGTGGAGGTGGTCACCGACAATGCCAGCAAATATGTGGCTATGGGTGAGCTTTTGGAGAGGGACTATCCTACTATTGGATGGACCTTGTGTGCAACACACTACATCAATCTTTTGATGCATGACATAGGAGGCCTCCCCTGGATTTCCACCATCACATCTAGTGCCATCACATTTGTGACTAGGAGAAGAGGGCCCTTGCCCATGTCTAGGACATATAGTCGGTTGGATCTAAAGAAGGCAGCACTCACATGCTTTTCCTACCACTTCATCGTGTTGGAGCGGTTGCTTTGGGTTCGAGTGTTCGACCTGCATTGCGCCAGATGGTAGTTGGCCCTGAGTTCACAAAGTTGCATAGTAGCAGCGAGCCGATTGGACTTAGGTTCTAGAAGATTGTTTTGGAGATGATTTTTGGCAATAGGCGAGTAGTTGGTTGAGGTCCTGCAGCTAGTGTACCATGTGTTGAGGTTGGTGGATTGAGAGGGTTCTACACTCGAGCCTCATTTACGAGTTTATGGACAGGATTGGGAAGACCTTTCAACGATCGCTTTTTGATGAGTGCAGGTATACTTTTTGTAATCTGTTTTGTGCATTTGTTTTGTAAAAGTTTTTGATGACTCGTTCATTTCGAGAATCTGACAATGTCTCGTCTTTGTGCAGGTCATGGCCCCCTTGTTGCAGGATCGAGAGACAAATGTTGGATTTTGAGTTTAGAAAGGGATGTTTCATTGGATCTCAGGGTGAGTATGAGGAGTTTTCTCCTTGCTCAAGGGTGTTCCGCTTTGGCTTGTGAGCAAGATTGGAGCACTTGCTCTCTTATGCACATGAAGAGATGCAATAGGCTCATCATTCTCCAAATTGCACCACCAACTCAGGCACATGCAAAGAGATGGTACACCTAGGCAGGTGAATCGTGAAGAGTGACCCTAGATCCATGGACATTGCAACAGGCCATGCACACATAGGGGTTGCGGTTGATGATGAGATCTTTTCAGAGTATCATCGGGAGTTGGCACGTCATCATAGGAGGTAGCGCAGGACCACTAGATCCATGGCTAGGGTGTAGAGAATGCAGGAGAGGAGTGGGGATGAGGCCGAGGAGGGGGATGAGGCCTTGGATGATGAGATGGAGATAGAGAGGGGGGGTTTAGGCGTAGGTTATGCTTGATGGATTTGCATGTTGAGTTAGAGGCAATAGTATCACAGGCAAAGGGAAGCAGTGACCAATGTAGACCTAGAGGCAAGGGTAGGGATAGAGGTAGAGGCAAAGGCAGAGGCAGGGGTAGGGGCAGAGGTTCAGAGACACATGCACACATACTCAAGGAGGATTCCCTATCTTCTTACTCGTCTACCAATGTTAGTGATGAGGAGGAATCCCCATTTGATCATCATGCCTTCGAGTCATGAAGATTCAGGGTTTCATTTTGTGTGACATGACTCTATGAGTCCATTTTCCATCTGTCATTCTCATGTACTTGGCCACTGGTCCACTCCTTGAGAGCTTTACCGTTTATGAAATCAGATATATTGATCATTCTCATGAGACATGTGTGGAAGTGGATCAGTTTCCATGTTTTTGTATCATAGACACTCAAATTGTCGTCTATATTATGTGATTGCTTTCAAGTTTCCATTTTGAAATGCAGCATGCTAAAGCCTCTCATGAGGATGTCATTTGATTGAAATTGACATAGGGCACCTCACATCATGATTCATGGGCTATTGATGGCTTTGATATCTAAATTGACATTTAACAATCATGATGGAGGATAATGGGCACTGTATAATGAGACAACAAAAGCATCTTTGTATTTATATCATCATGGAAGACATGGAAGTGAATGAATCTAATGGTAGTGTCAAGTTGCTAATAATTATGATCCACTGATTAAGATCTTATATGGCATTTATTAGAGAATTCTATTCATTTGACCGCACATAAATTATGCTTTACATAGTCGGTTATTGAGTAATTTTTGAATGGTGCATGATAAAAAAACATCTATAGGCTCCCAAGTAGCCACAGGTCTACGATCCTAATGAACTAAAAACTGCACTTGCCACCAATGGGGGCTAGATTGAAGCTTGACCTGAAGAATGGCAACTGGTAAAAAAGGAATAGCTTTGATTTATCAAGAAAGGTAGCTTTTCGAGGAGCCTTATTCTCAATAGCAGCAAGTAACAAGCTCACATGAAATATACCACAAGCACATGTAGTAGCAGGACTCACACTAATGTATATGAGAAGACCCATAATAATGTGGTCTGAGGTTCTTAGTGGAAGCTTGTCACTATATGAAGCATAGATGCCCAGAAACGCATTTCTGGGAGGACGCGTTTCTGAAACCGCACATTAAAATTGTGTAGGTACTAGGCATTGTCTGCGTAGAAGTCAGTGTGCTGGTGGATATTGGGTTTTAAGTCAGTGTACTGGTGGATATTGGGTTTTTTCAGTGTACCTTTTTATTTTCTATTTGCCAACTTGTATTTTTAGTTCAGGACCTTTGTTCAAGTTGCAACTAGCTTATTTTTTCCCTCACGTGGTGCACTTGGATCACCAGCCGCCTTCAGATTTAGTTTATTTTTTATCAAGTTGATGTGATGATATATGGTTTTCCTTATGTTTCCATGAAGAAGTAGACATTTCATGTGATTGGGTTTGCTCCTAAACAATACTTGATCATGGCCGAGTCTGCGCAGAAAGTCAGCATGTTGGTGTTGAACTCATGCAGGTAAGTTCGATATATTTTATGAATGTGATTTGCCCATACTCCTGGGTACTACTGACATGAGTAGGAAGGTTGTAGATGATCTGAGGCTTTGTGGGTGGGCTACTTAAAGCTAAAGCTTTCGCACCTCTTTTCTTGAAATTATGTTTGAGGTTGCTTCAAGCAATACACGCCAGTGCTCTGTGAGAGATTATGCAACATGTTGTACAGCAGTGCAATGTTGCATGGGCGTTGAAGACTGACCTTTGATTTTCCATCATACTGAGGATCTAGAACAAAACCCACCCCTGACCACTTTGTTTGAGAGCTTCAATAAGAAATCCCATCATGTACAACCAACATGGCATTACTATACAAAGCTGAGATTGATGATTCAAGCAAAAAACAACTGTCAAGTGATGCAACTATTTTGTTTGTTGCAACCTTTTTATTCTGTAATTTCATCATGTATAAATATTTTTTTATGGGTCTCTAAGGGGGCGTTGCCTGCAAAATCAAGGTACTTCAATTGTATGTGTAGTAAAAGGTGCTAATCACTCGCATAAGAGAAACCAGGGCGGTCATCCCCAGGAAAACTAAGAATAGCTTCGATTCAACAAGGTAGATATATAGATCACTTTGGTGCTCCTACCTTGAGGTGCTTCCGATGACATACACTAGGTGTGTTGTACGATCTCCCTACTTTCATAATGACGCTTGCCTGCCCAATCTATATATTTCTCATGTTCCATTCTATGTGATGCTATTTTAAAGATTTCTCCCTGTATGTCACATCTGCTCACAATGTCTGAATGTTTTAGTTACGGTTGCTTGTGCTATTTGTGTAGATTTACGAGATGACAAACAGTTTTTTGCTGACCATCCGGGTGCTACTCCCATATCCTCAGCCCAAGTAAGCAATTAAGCTCTTTTGTACTCCAAATAGCAATCAGAATCATGGGATGTCATGTCAGACTTAGCTTACTCTGTATTAGTATGATATAGTTATTCGGGTTATCTAGATTTTTTGGGTCGGCCAAGTGAGTTAATTATGTTATGTTATTTTCTGATTTAACCAGCTCCATAATGTGATAGTATCAAACCTTCAGCTTTATGCGATCTGAGTGGTGGCTTCTTTGTATAGGGAGAGGAACTTCGGAAGCAAATTGGGGCAGCAGCCTACATTGAATGCAGTTCAAAGACACAGCAGGTACTTTCGCAAATCCATAGCATGTAATACATGTTTGGAAACCCGTCAGCTAGATATCAAAGTATAACTAAATTTTTTACTGAATCTTGTATGTGTACTAAATTTCAGATGATAGCAGAAGATGACAAGTCTAGATTTCAGCAAGAAAATGAGGAGCTAAGGTGAACGCAAGTTTAAGTTAGAACTTTAAAGATTTGTGATGAGTCCATACTTATTTCAAAGCCTATATCCAGAGTGATCGCAAAGTTGAGTCTGAGAACATTTGAATAAAAGCTGATTTGGCTGAAACCAGAAATCTCGTTCGGTACATTTTTAAGGTGTACGTTCGGTTCTGGAGGAACAAATATGAAAATTTCGAATTCTTGGCCCTTGAATTTTAATGTGAAAAAGTAAAATATGTTCTCTAAAATTTAAATTTTTTATTTGTTGGGTATGGACTGGTGTTCTGTACGTACCTGCTCTGTACGCTACAAAACTATGGTGTAAACATAGTTGCCCGTTCCGGAACGTGACCAAAATAGAAATTCAAAAAATATGTAGTTTTTATCAAAGATTTTTTGCGCGGGGCTTATGTAGTTCTTTTTCATTTAGTGGTGATGATGGTCAGTAAGAGATGGGGGTGATGATGGGCACGGTTTGCAGAGAACTAGTTTTCAGATGGGAAATGAGAAAGATGCTGAAAAAGGGAATTCTGCGGATGTCAAGATACATCTGTTTTCCGTTTGGCTACTCGAAACTTGTGCTTCTGTCGTCACACAGCTCTGAGGGAGGCTGCACAGAACTTGTGCTTCCGTTGTCACACAGCTCTGAGGGAGGCTGCACACTAGTTTAGGGTTTCATCTCACTTGTGCTTCCCTTGTCACACAGCTCTGTTCACAAATCATCCTTGTATTCACAAACCCAGAATGGGACTTGACAGTTTTTGGAGCCTCCGATTTCTCATTTTCTTTTGGAAGGATTGTAGTTTCAGGCTTTATGACTTGTTTTTTTAAATTAAAAAAAAAAAACGTTCTGACAGTACGTTCCGGAACGTACTGCACAGAACGTACAGTTCCTTCAGGCCCAAAAGGATTGGAACAGGTTTCTAAGGGTGTAAATCACTTGATTACAATTATGGCATATTGTTGTATACTTCATGTTGATGGGTTTTTTAATTTACCAAATATGTAAATGATCCCAATTTTATAATACTCGTATTTTGGAGTGCAATCAGTGTTTATGCAGCTTAAAGTAACACATGTATAGCGGCATAAATGATCAGTGATCAGCTCTTAGTATCACACAAGATTGTATAGCAGGTTAGGTGATCAGTGGTCAACTGGTTTTGAAACCTTTGGCTGATTAGAACTATCAAAAAGACCCACAAGCTACTGGTTTGCATGTGCATTTTGATATAAGCTCTCTTGATTGCAGATTTTGCTTCACTACATGCCAATTGCTCAAATGCAGCAATGTGAGTTTTGCTAGTTACACGAGGGCATAATTTTTCCTTTTTGTTTGACTAGTATGCCTTGGTTGTGGTTGCACATATGATTCACTGGAAGCTTCACAATTCTCCTTAATATCTCCAATAAAGTTTATGGTTTAGGATCTATGGTCTGGGATTTATGGTTTACTAGAAGCTTCGCCAGTGCCAGCAGTAAGATATCCAAGATTATCTATATCTAGGCTTTATGGTGGTTCAGGTTTTTGGCTTAAGCATTAGGATTTAGGGTGTAGGATATTGGATTAAGGTTTAGGGTTTAAGGTCTGTTATGTTTTTTATTTAGCATAGACAAACCTTCATGTGCATTGTAGGCATTCTCAAGTATATGGGTATGAAACACAAGCTAGTACCCTCTCAAGTTGAAGCTAATCAATTTGTCTAGGGGTTAGGGTTCGGGTATAGACATACATACAATCATGTGAATCCTACGCATTTTTTAAGTGTACTGGTATGAACACAAGTTAGTAGGTACTTTAGCTGAAGTTCATCTGTTTCTTTGCTTGTTATGAGTTGATTCAACCTCTCTTGCATTTTTTGCATTCTTTGTAAATGTCTTATCATATGCCATATAAGCTCACCCAGTTCATCATTTCATGTTGCAGAATGTAAAAGCTGTGTTTGATGCAGCTATCAAGGTGGTCTTGCAGCCACCTAAGCTGAAGAAGCGGAAGAAGAAGCAAAGGAACTGTACAATACTATAGAAGCCATGTGTTTTCTGAGTGTTAGTTCTACATGTCGTAGATTTGGGGAAAGTTGTTGACATTTACAACCTCACATTTGATAGTTGAAAAGTGGAAATTATTCGCCATTTGGTTCAACCATATGTTTGATTTGGGTTACAATACTTTTTCCTGTTTACAAATCCTTAATTCATTCATCAAAGGGAGCTACCTTAAACAAATGCTTTGATCTTTTGATTATTTTTTTTAACTTTCCTTTTGTTATCATTAGTTTGTGATGAGATTAGGGCTTGCTTCTTATCTAACTGCATACGATAAATAGTATGCTGGAATATGTGAAGGTTTAAATTATTGTAACCTAAAATTTTGAAATATGTACATTTTATGACATGATTGGTAGAGCATGTAAGCAAATCCTATAAAGAGAAATAAAAACCCTTATATGATTGCAAAAATATGACCATGTCCTGATGAGAAATTGCATACCGTTTTCATGTGGGTATTTTCTTAAAGATTTTTCAATTCCTTGAAGTGTGATATGTTATGGACTAATAGTGAAGACCTTAGAAGCCCGTTCCGACCAAAATGGGTCGGAACGTTCCGTTCTGACTGTTCCGTACGTTCCGGAACGTACTGGGTCGGAACGTTTTTTTTTTTATATATAAAGAAAGAGGCTTGGCTGGCTGCTTGCCGCATCTCCCGCATCTTCCTTCTTTGTGAGGGACACATCTTGATATGCAAGAAATCAGTAGAGTTCTTTTCAAAATCTTGTTCTGTCGGTTTATCTAATCATAATCAAAAGCCCAGCCACCACAGTGAGGATTCCTTAGTCGTCCTCCTTTTGGTTGGCTGTGATTGATGTGGGTAATCTGTTATCATGCTAGTGTGGGACCGATGCTAACTTATTTCTTGAAATTCCCTTTTCACATATTATGCGCATGATGAACGAATTCAAAATAAAGCATAAAGAACATCCAAAAGTAGCAATAAGTGTCAATAAATTGATGATTCTACAACAAAGAAAGCACGGAACTGGATGGTTGTCTTAATCGCACATGTCGATCCCTCGATGGTTGTCATCCTGAAAACCATGTCAAGTGATGGCATTGTGTGCAGTCATCGCGCATTTCTGGATGGTTATCAACCAATCAGATCTCCACTCAGTATCACTGGTTTTTCTTTGTTAAAAAAATATGTTTTTTCTAAAATTATTTTTTGGTCAGGTTCCGGAACGGAACGTGTTCGGGTTCCAGAAGGCGTTCCGTTCCGAAACGGGCAACTAAGGTGAAGACATAGCTTGGTATCCTTGATGCTTGTTTTATTTCAAGTTCAGTTCCTCATAAATTGTACTTGAGCTCTATATGAGCATTTTATTCACAACGGAGTTGAGTTTTTGTGATGCCATTAGGTAAACCAATAAAGATATTCAAGAGGTGGCTTGTCTTTGCAAAGGCAACATGAGGTATATAGGAGGGAGTTGAGATTGGAGCCCTCAACAATGATTAATAATCTCTTCATGTTTGTGACTATTTAGCAATAGGTATAAGTGTCAAATGAGTGATATGTGCAACATTAGATAGACACCAAGGACAAATTGAGGTGTGTATGAGAGAGAGAGAGAGAGAGAGAGAGAGAGAGAGAGAGAGAGAGAGAATGTGAGCAATGATATACAAAAAAGGTTTTGTCTATTCTCATTGGTCCATGTTTGCCCTAAAACATATTTGAAGGGCATCTAAAGTGCAATGAAAATGGGTTGAAAATGACGTGTATTTAGAGATTTCTAGAGAAAGGACATGTGGCTTTAAAGAAATTTCTAGAAAGAGAAAACATATAAAAGAGAGGAGAGAGGCGTCAAGATCGTGAGAGAGAGTCGCTCATTTTTTTTTAATGTTTTAGGGTTTTTTTAGGTTTGACATAAAAAATAGCAATAATGTGAGTTGAGAGAGAGAGAGAGAGAGAGAGAGAGAGAGAGAGAGAGAGAGAGAGAGAGAGAGATTTATTTCGACATGTTTGTATTCAATATAGTCTCCAATTATTTATGTTACTAGATGGTGATAAAAGTACATATAGAAACTCATGGAGATCCAAGCTTAATTCCTATTGGACCTCTTAAACATAGCCTCTCTAATCCTATTGGATGTGTGATGCAACATTTTTCACTTTTGATTGGACCTTGGCTCAAACCATGTAAAAACGTGATTTTTCAAACTATGAGCAACAAGCTCATTCTTGCTCTTACTAGATCCAAGAGCATACACTTGATGACTCAACCACTTGCTTTTTAAGTAAGTTGGAAACATATCTAAGCCATGAGTGACAAGTAATATGTCCATACTAGAGGCATGATACAAGACAATCATTACCTCACTCCAACTATGAAATGTAGAAAACTCATAAAAGCAAGATGGTACATCAAGTAATGAAAGAGAAGCATGAGAGAATATGTTGAAGTGAATACCACTTGAAACTTGCCTCTCTTTACCATAAAAGATGATCCATAAAGACTTGGCCATCCATCTTGAAGATCCCCTTGAAATCATATGTTGCGGAGCTCCTCCTCAAACCTCAACCCCTTCACATCTTGATAATTTTCAATAGATATGATTTGAGATACATCTTGAGATGCCTTGATCTTGGCCCCTTCCAAGGTTGAATGTAGATCTTCATAAATTATGACTTCTTTACTCTCAATCACTTTTGAAATAGAGAGTATAAAGGCTTTATAGAGCTTGGATTATCCTTCCTCCTTGTTTCCAAGGGAATGTATGCAAAGCAAGAACCCAAAGACAGTAAGGTAGTTTTTGTAATCTCTTCCTCTCTCTCTCCCTCTCTCTTTTCTTCTCTCTCACCATTTTTTTTTACCTTAAAAATCAAATTTTTTGGGGTTAGATTAGTGTGAGTTAATGTTAGTTTTGCCATTTTTTTTAAGATTTTGCCATGTTTGTGTTGATTTTTTGTTTGGAAGAATTGTAGGGAGAGATTGTGAGGTGGGAGGATCAGATCCAAGCACCCAATCCTTTCGTTAATCCATAAATCCATAAAAATCAGAAAAAAAAAAAAAAAAAAAAAAGGCTCAAAATTTGTTTTTGGAGGGAAAAAGAGAGCCAAAATCCCATCAGATTTTGATTTCTCAAAAACTAGTGGGCATGAACCTTTTGTGAAGATTATTAAAATATTATCTTCCTATCTCGAGTTTGGGGCCATGTCCATGGTGATTTCCACTAAATTTCATGTTGTACATAAAAGGAGTGTGAATTGAGCACATATCCTTCTAGTGTAGCTCGGATTTGAGTTAGATAGGTTCTATTTTGATGCATAGTTTAGATATCATGCAAAGTCATATTGTATGCATGCAAGCCACATGCAATCAGTGCATGCAGCATGCAAAGTAGTTTCAGTGATCTACACATGTCTAGGCAATTTTATGAGTTGACATGCAGTACATGCAACATACATGCATGCAGTTACACATGTGGATCTCTGGTAGGTGAATTAGTTCAGTTAAGTGGAATTTCCATGCAACTCCACTGTAGGAATTCAAGTCTCTCTCATGTAGGGAAAGCTGGGCATGTTTTGTATTATTGTGAATATTTAGAATTATTTCTGACATTCATTTCTCATAATGAAGAGTCATCAAATGTATGCCATTGTGCTCTTGCCTTAGATTTTTCAAGCATATTGTCCTTTGATCAATCTTGTGCAATCACAACACCTCAGTAAGATCCTGTAAGGTGTGTGGTGAAGTTCACACGTGCTAAAAACTTCACATGGTATCAAAGCTTAATGCTTTGAAAAAATGAGGGTGTATACATCAAATCATTAGTGTTTTTGCTTGCAGGAACTCGGATTTGGGAGAGGGATTCAAACTCGCTGAGAAACAAGCAATTTGAGGATCATAAGTGGATCACATCAAGGCTGATCTGATCTAGCGGAGCTTTGTACGGACAGAGAGCTCACACGTGTGAAATCAGCCCTCATTAATGAGTGCTACTTCTCAAGGAATGATCCAAATTTGATGTTCTATAGCTTGTTGGATAGGTATTGAAGAGTAGAATGTGTTGCTCTTGTTTCTAAATCAATTTGATTTGTTTTTTTAGAAGATTTTTAGGCAATCAGAGAGTTTGAGAGGGTACTCAACTCGTGGGATATGAGTGTGAGGGTGTAGAGAGTGAAAGAGAAGATTCATTAATGATGTCTACTTTTTCATCTTTTTCTTTTAAGAATAAAAAAGTCTGGTGGATAGATAGTGGGGCTAGTTCCCATATGTCTAGTTCTAGGAACTCTTTCACTAATCTCATGCCATATCTAGGTGCAAAAAGATCAATCTATACTGCTAATGATGTAGAGTGTAGAATTGAAGGAATAGGTAGTATTCCATTGCATGCATCATCATCAAAATCTTTTTGCTTACATGTATGTACCTAGATTAACCAAGAATCTCATTAGTGTAGGACAATTGTTTGATAGTGGATTGGATGTCAAGTTTCAAGTTGACAAGTGTATAATCTCAAGAGAAAATGAAGTTATTGCTAGAGGATCTAGAATTGGTAAGTTGTACAAACTAGATTCTAGGGAGAGTGCTAACATTTCAGATATTGCTTATGAGACCAAGGTTCTACAAGAGGATCTGTGGCACAAGAGATTGGGTCATCCCAATTTCAAAGTCGTGCAATCTATGGTCAAAGAAGGAAAAGTTGTTGGTCTACCAAAGACACTGTCAAAGGAGCTTCTACCTTGTGAAGCTTGTGTGCTGGCAAAGTCACACAGAAGGCCTTTTCCTAGATCAAGTATCAAGACAAAGCAACCATTTGAACTTGTACACTCTGATGTTCATTTCTCATCAACTAAGAGCAAAGGAGGAGCCAACTGCTTTGTCTCTTTTGTAGACGATTATACAAGATATTCTTGGATCTATATGTTGTCTTAAAAAGCCATGGTATGAAGTTTTTCTTACTTTCAAAGCTTATGTAAAAAAGCAGTTTCCTTTCAAGTTGAAAGCTTTGAGAAGTGATAGTGGACGAGAATACACTTCCAATAAGTTTAAAGACTTTTGTGAGAAAGAGGGTATTCAAAGAGAGTTTTCTTGTTCATATACTCCTCAGGAAAATGGAGTTGTTGAGAGAAAAAATAGAACTTTGTGTGAATGTGCAAAAGCCATTAGGCTAGAAGCTTCTCTACCTAAAGAATTTTGGGGAGAGGCAGTTGCATGTGCAAACTATCTTTGTAATAGGCTTTCAAATCTTGCAATAGGAGGAAAGACACCATTTGAGATGTTGTATAAGAAAAAGCCTAAGGTAGATCATCTCTTTTCGGTTGTGTATGCTTTGTGCATGTGCCTCTAAAAACTAGGAAGAAGGAAGATCCTAGTGCTGTAAGAGGAATTTTTGTAGGATATGCATCTACCAAAAAGGCATACAAAGTTTATTTACCATCTACTGACAAGAATGTTGTTAGTAGAGATGTGATCTTCCATGAAGATCAGAAGTTTAACTTGGATGATGCACAGGTCAAGGAGTCTCATGCAAGATCAATCATCAATCTTGATGTTGTTCAAGAAGAGGTGAGGCTGAGGCTTGAAGAGGAGCAAATTCAAGCTACCACACCAAGAAGATCTACACGAGCTAGATCTGAGCCAAGTAGGCTCACATATGATGCTGAAGGAAGGCAAGTGGAAGGTGAAACTTCTTATCATGCATTTTTAATATCAGATGAAGAGCCTAAGGATGTTCAAGAAGCACTTCAATCCAAAGAGTGGGTTGAAGCAATGACCCAAGAGTTTGAAGCCTTGATGTCAAACAACACATGGGAGCTTGTGGAGCCACCAAACAACATGCATGTGATCGGATGTAAGTGGGTAATCAGAATCAAGTATAATCATGATGGATCTATCAATAAGTATAAAGCAAGACTTTGTGCCAAAGGCTATTCACAGATCAAAGGTCTTGACTATAAAGACACCTTTGCACCAGTTGCAAAGATGGTAACAATTTGAATACTCATTTCTCTTGCATGTTTTCACAAATGGAGCATATTCCAGCTTGATGTTTCTAATGCATTCCTCAATGGTTACCTTGAGGAGGAGATTTACATGGAGCAACCTGCAGGTTTTGTTAAGGAAGGTGATGAATCAAAAGTTTTTCTTCTGTTCAAAAGTCTGTATGGACTGAAACAGGCACCAAGGTCTTGGTATGCAAGGGTTAACTCCTATCTCATATCACTCGAATTTTGTCTAAGTGAATATGACCCTTCTCTGTATTATAAGTTTGTAGATAACTTTGTAATTATACTTCTCATCTATGTAGATGATATCATTCTTTGTGGAAACAATGAGAAGTTAGTTGAAGAAACTAAGCATGCACTTGGTACTGAGTTTAAGATGCAGGACTTAGGAGTTCTTCACTATATTCTAGGCCTTAAAATAGATTTTTGGAAAGGCCATGCATTTATAGGCAAAGTAGATATGCACTTTCCATGCTCAAAAAATTCCATATGGAGAACTGTAAAGGCATAGATACACCTATGGAGCACACTGTAAAAGTTCCTATGAAAGATGATGAGAAATCCTTTGAGGAAATCACTCTTTATAGGAGTCTTATTGGCTCACTTATTTGGTTAACAATGACAAGGCCTGATCTAAGCTTTTGTGTTCATAAGCTAAGTCAACACATGCGAGATCCAAAGTTATATCACTGGAAGTTGGCTAGAAGAGTCTTGAGGTATATATCTTGTACCTTGGATTATGGATTATTCTATGAAGGAGAATATCTGACTTTGATTGCTTTTTCAGATTCAGATCTTGTAGGAGATAGGTTGGATAGGAAAGCCACAAGTGCTTATACTATATTTCTTGGAGGGAACTTGGTTTTTTGGCTATCAAAGAAGCAGACAGCTATTTTCTTATCATCTTGTGAAGCTAAATACAAATCTCTTACAACCACAACTAAGGAGGTGTTATGGATCAAAAGGCTACTTTTGGAACTAAAGTGTTGCAGATGAAAATCTTCCAATTATCAAGAATGATAACATTTTTGCTCAAGCTCTTGCAAATAATCCAATCTTTCATGCAAGGAGCAAGCATATTGAAGTGGCTCATCATTTTGTAAGAGAAAAAGTCATTGGGAGAGAGATCTCATTGAAACATGTCTCATCTTCAGATTGTGTTGCAGATCTTCTCACCAGACCTCTACTCAAGAATGTCTTTATGAAGATGAGATCAAACCTTGGCCTAATTTCGAAATCTATGTTGATAGCAACATAAATTTTAAGGAGGAGTGTGAAGATTATCAAAATATTATCTTCCTATCTCGAGTTTGGGGTCATGTTTATGATGATTTCTACTAAATTTCATGTTGTACATAAAAGGAGTCTGAATTGAACACATATCCTTCTAGTGTAGCTCGGATTTGAGTTAGATAGGTTCTATTTTGATGGCATGCAGTAGTTTAGATAACATGCAAAGTCATATTGTATGCATGCAAGCCACATGCAATCAATGCATGTAACATGCAAAGTAGTTTCAGTGATCTACACATGTCTAGGCAGTTTTATGAGTTGACATGTTGTACATGCAACATACATGCATGCAGTTACACATATGGATCTTTGGTAGGTGAATTAGTTCAGTTAAGTGGACTTTCCATGCAACTCCACTGTAGGAATTCGAGCCTCTCTCATGTAGGGAAAGCTGGGCATGCTTTGTATTATTGTGAATATTGAGATTTTGGTGTTTTGGACTCATTTTCTCTCTCTACCCGAGTTATTCATGCTTGATTTTCTCTCTCTACCTGAGAGCAGCATTTTTTTTCCCATACGGAACATTTAGAATTATTTCTGACATTCATTTCTCATAGTGAAGAGTTAGATTTTTTCATCAGATGTATGTCATTGTGCTCTTGCCTTAGATTTTTCAAGCATACTGTTCTTTGATCAATCTAGTGCAATCAAAACACCTCAGTAAGATCCTGTAAGGTGTGTGGTGAAGTTCACACGTGCTAAAAACTTCACACCTTTGCATAACTGGTAGTAGCTCCAGGGTACTATCCTAGACCTGCATAGAAGTCTGTGAAGGTTACTTCCAATAGATTTTGAAAAAACAGAGAAAAATCCATAAAAATTCAAAAATCTCTTGTTAAAAAAAAAAAAATTCAAAACTCAAAACTGACCTTCGCAGAGCTTTCTAAAGTTCCATCTCACCGAGACAAAGACACAGAGAAGTCTGCGAGAGTTACATCCCTAAAAAAGTGCCCATGTGAAGGTTCCCAAGACTGGCCTAGAACCTTCTCAAACAACAAATTTTTGAGTTTTCTTGTAACTCTCGTAGCTTGGTAAGCAGATGAATCTGACTCTGAAACAGGCACATACCAGCCTGCGAAGATTAGTTTCCATAAAATCTCAAAATTTGGCAAAAAAAACCCCAAAAAAATGCACTTTTTTAAAGATTTTTTTGTGTTTCCTTGGGAAATAACTCTCACAGCTTGGTGAGCAAGTGAATCTGACCTAGATACAAGAGCATCCTAGTTTGCGAGGGTTCATTCCTAGAAAATGTTAAAATTTTGCCAAAAAAAGACCCCTAAAAATGCACTTTTTTCAATATTTTTTGGGTTTACTTGAGAATTAGCTCTTTCAGCTCGGTGAGCAGGTGAATCTGACTCATATACAAGTGCATACCAATCTGCGAGGGTTTGTTCCCATAAAATCTTAAATTTTTCCAAGAAAACCCCCAAAAAATGCACGTTTTCAAGATTTTTTGCGCTTTTGCCTTGTGCATTGATTCTTTATTGTCAGTAATAGGTTTCATTCCTTTACAGATTAAATTAGCTTTGTAGAGCACGTGGTTTTGTCCGCTATTGTCTTGTGCTCTATCGCATTATTGACATGTATATTTTGCTATACTTAATCTGATAACAGCTCTTTTGTTCAGCGTTCAGATTTGCGTCAATATTGCTATGCTTATTTTTCATTATGTCTGACTTTCTAGTTGCTCAATCTAGTAATCTGTTTTTAGCGAGTTAATATTAGTCTAGCTGTTGATGAGTAATATAAAGTCTTGCCTTTTGCAAATCATATTTGCCTAGCTGTTTGCGACAAATTATTTTTCTAGTATTTTTTGGATACGTAATCAGAACAACCGTGATTTCTATCACTAACGTTCTGTTCATTTCTGATAGGCGTAGTCATTCTTTGGAAAGATTCATATAGCTCATTCCACTATGCACAAACACTTTTCGTTTGAGTTCATTTCTCGTTCGTTTATTTTTCGTGTTCGTTTTCTTTTCGAGCTATTTTCATTTCTCACACGAGACACACCCTCTTTCTCCAACATGGTATCAGAGCTATTTTCGTAGCCTGATAATCTTCTAAAGTACAAGACTCTACTAGCTGATAGAGTAATTGTCTTCTTGTTCTGTAATTCAATAGCAGATTTTCATACTTAAGTCACTAATAGTTTTTCCTAGCACTTAGACTAATTCCTCCACATGGATTTCCAAAGGAAAGTCAGTCCCATCATAGACAAGCTTGATGGAGCCAATTACCATCTGTGGAAACTTAAGATGAAAACTATACTAATGGCTAAAGAATTGTATGACGTTCATTTGAGTCTAATATGACATCTCCTAAATTATAGGAGTTAGGTCCTAGATTGTAGGAATCTAGAAGGTCAACACAAACCACCAATGGATGATATGGCAAACTTGATAGATCTTATCCAAAGTGGATATGGATGAGTACAATGAGCTGTCCCACACGTGCTGGATGCAGCTTAGAGAGAGATTATGATGATTTTGTACTTGATCCATGATGGATCCATTATTGAGCTAATGATGAGAAACATTGGTTTGTGAAGCAATCTTGGTGTTTACACTTTCTTTGTGAATGTATGCTAAGAAAATGATTAGTAAACTATTTCTCTATTATCAGGCCGTACAGTAGCTGTACTTCACACGTGTGAAGAAACCGTGGGTCATCATTTTTTATTGTTCTTGCTTGTAAACACAAAGATTGTCAAGTAGAAGCTAGATTTGGAAGCTAGTCTTGATATAGATCAAGATCCCAAGCTACCAATCACTCTTTGTGATCATTTGTAGATCAAATTCAGTCCTTTAATCTGAAATGTGACATGGCATCAGAGCCAAGTGAAAGAGCTTAGTTGATGATCCAAAAATTTTCATTTTGGTGAAAGCATTGGTGCTAGATTCATTTTGAAGGAGGGCGACCTTTTCTAATAGTTTACTTGTAATGTTGAGGTTCAGATTAGTGTGTTGTGAAGAGTGAAACTAGTGATGTGCTTATGAAAATCCATTGTTTCCATTATAGATTTGATAAGTAAATGGTGTTAGAAGCTTATTAAACCTACAAATCCTTGAAATAGAGTTTGAGGCTTATGTTTTTTAGTTCAAGAGTGAAACTAAAACCATTCTAAACACCATTGGAAGGCATTGGCACTTCCAAGAATCAAATCCAAGTTTCTAAGTGAATAGATTGTGTAGAATACACTTTCCCAAATGTTTTTGAGTCCAAGATCATTATAGATCTTGCTCTTTGAGTCTTGTGAGATTCAAGAGAATAGCATTGTAGCTAAATTCTGAGAAAGAGTGAAGGGAGAGCCTTTGAATAGTACATTTGTTGTACTTGTTACTAGATAAAATGGGAAGGTGAGGAGGCCATGTTGGCAGTGATAGCTAAAATTGGTTTAAAAGTAAGAAAAACGGTGGAATTGGTAAAAAAAATGTGATGAAAACGAGAAAAATAGTGAAAAACGAGAATTGGATGGTAGTAACCGCAATGCAGAGTGTAGATCTGGGTTCAGAGTATGCAGATGATGGCTTGTATGAAGTTTGGTTGCATTCGGAGGAGAACTTGGAAAATTTGATCGAAATTTCAGCAGAGCTTTGCTAGGAAAGGTGACAAATGACTCAAATTCAGCCCTTATATAGCGGAATTTAGACTACGTATTAGGTGAAATCCATTTCCCTTGTTCAGTTCCACCCAAATTTTGGTAGGGACCTCCTTCACAAAATTCTAGGATAAAGGTTAGTGTGTGGCACAATGGATGATAAAAGGCTAGAATGGCGAAAGTCGCGCACTTTCGCCTCGAGAAGTGCACAAGTAAAGTTACACAGGAGGGGACCCACTACGATACGGTCACGAGTGTTTGGTTTGATGGATATTGTTGATTCGTGGATGAGAAAGGCATGTCAGTCGTATGGGCTAGGGAATCCCAAGAAGGACTCCACAATCTAACTAAACAGCTTGGACTGGATTCTGTCCTTGCGAAATGTTGAAACAACCAAAAAGCTATTCAACAAATGTGCAGCCGCCTGAATTACTGGGTCCGTGATAGCCTCTATCAAATACTCGTTGTTAGTTTGAATCGGAATTTTGGGTGAAGTCTGGGTTACAAAAGGCTTTATCAGGGCTTTTGCCTGACGATGAGAGATGGGCCTGGCAGTCACCGGACATAATGCCAATAGTGACCATTGAGTCCACCAAAGCCCACTTTTCAAATGGTGCTTGGGCTAAGACCGGGTGCAGAAGGTCATAATTCAATCTCGTCAGTCTCCTTGCCCTTTGGCACACATCACATTTCCTCAGGTAGTCCTTCGTATCCTTATGAGTCATTGGCCACCAGCATCCTGATTGTAAGATCTTGCAAACTATAATGTCGGATGCAAAATGGCCTCCACTCATGCCTTCATGTAAAAGCAAAATGATTTCTGCCCGCAGAATGCAGAAGAGCAGGAAACTTGGCCTCATGAGAAAGAATACATCGCCAAAGAATCCCATTTGGTCCTCTTTGGTACAATTGACTGACAATCAGCTGATAAGGTCTAGATTTTAAGATCAATTTTTGCTGATCTGTCTTTGGTAGTGATTTGTCCGGTTGGCCTCTCATTAGGTATTCAACTATGTCATTAGCCCATTCCGGTACTGTGTCTACATAAAATAAGACAGCATCAGACAGCTCAATGTCGGGTTGGGTTGCAACCTCCTTCCCCTTGATACGTGATACATAATCCGCCATGTAGTGTTATTTTCCCTTGCAAACTACTATAAGAAAATCAAACTCTAACAACAGAAATAGCCATTGAGTGATTCTCCTTGTGTTGCAAGTTTTGTTAACAAGATAGAGCAAGGGCTGATGGTCCGTATAAAAAGCAAAGTGTGTGGCCATCAAGTGATGCCGAAACTTCTTAACCGCATACATCATTGCCAGTGCTTCCTGCTCTGTGGTTGAATAAGTCGTTTCTATATCACTGAGTTGTCGGCTTGCAAATCGGATCGCAAAATCTTTTTTGTGTTCTCCTAGCTGGGTTAACACTGCTCTAACTGCATTCTTTGATGTGTTCGTATGCACATGAAACTCAATAGACCAATTGGGTGGCCATAAGATTGGTGGTGAAACCAATGCATTTTTAAGTTTTTGGAAAGCCTTTAGGGCTTTCTCATTCCAATGTGATCCGTTGTGAGTTTGTAGATTGGTCGTGCTAACTCGGCAAAATCTAGAATGAAAATCATGTAATAGTTAGCATAACCCATAAATATGTAGACCTCGCGGATCATTCCTGGAAGTGGTAGATCAACAATGATCCTGATTTTTTATAGGTTTATGGAGATCCCGTGTCTAGACACTATATGGCCGAGAATCAAGCCATGTGTAACCCAAACTTGACATTTTTCTAGATTCAAGGAGATCTGGAATTCACGATATAGATTGGATAAGTATTCAGAGTCTAGTCCATGTATGCACAGATCGTCCAAGAAAATTTTCAAAAGTTTCTGCAAATACTCTTTGAATGCCACCTGCATGACCCGCTGGAAGGTGCTTGGGCCATTACAAAGTCCAAATGGCATCAGCTTATAAGCATAGCTTTCTCATTCCGTGGCAAATGTTGTCTTATGTTGGTCTTGGGGTGCTATCTTCACTTGGTTGTAACCGCTGAAGTCATCTAAAAAACTGTAGGCTTCGGCTCCAACTACTCTGTCAAGGACACTTTTTGTAAAGAGCAAAGGAAAATCATCATTTTTGGTGACTGCGTTTAGCGCCTTCAGATTCACACAGATTCGTATTTTTCCATTCTTTTTGGGTACTATAACTATCGGTGATACCCATTCAGTGTGCTCAATTTTATAAATGAAATCTGCATCTAACAACTTTTGCAATTCCTGCTTGATCAGCTCCGTGTAGTTCGGGTTGCAACGGTAGTAACGACTCACCTTGGGGACTGCTCCATCCACCAAGGGTATGGTGTGGTGGATTGTGAAGATTAGTAAAATAATATCTTCCTATCTCGAGTTTTGGAACCATGACCATGTTATTTCTATTTGTAAACTTATTGTACATAAAGGTAAGTGAATTGAGCACATAGCCTTCTAGAATAGGTCGAGTTTGAATTAGCTAGATTCAAATTTAATGTCATACAGAAATTCAGTTTACATGCAATGTCATTTAGCGTGCATACAAGCCACATGCAGTCACTGCATGCAACATGCAAAGTGGTTTTTAAGATCTACACATGTCTTGGCACTTTTGAGAGGTGACATGCAGTACATACAATATCCATGCATGCAGTTAGACATTTGGATCCTTGGTAGTTGGATTAACTCAGTTAAGTGGACTTTCCATGCAACTCCACTGTAGGAACTCGAGCCACTTTGATGTAGAGAAGTCTTGGCATGTTTTGCCATATTGTGAATATTGAGATTTTGGTGTTTTGGACTCAACAACACTTCAAGAAGGACAAAGCCAAAGAAGGTGGTGAGGATCAGTCCTCACAAGTTGCAACATCCAGTGGCAAGAAGAAGCTGTCAAAGATCAAATGTTTTTTCTGTGGCAAGAAAGGCCACTATGCATCAAACTGTTTTAAGAAGAAGAACCAAGCTAACCTTACTAATGAGGATGAGTATGAGGGTGCTGAGAGTGAAAGAGAGGATTCTTTAATGATGTCTAGTTTTTCATCTTTTTCTTTCAAGAATGAAGAAGTCTAGTGGATAGATAGTGGGGCTAGTTCCCGTACGTCTAGTTTTAGAAACTCTTTCACAAGTCTCATGCCATATCTAGGTGCAAAAAGATCAATCTATACTGCTAATGATGTAGACTGTAGAATTGAAGGACTAGATAGTATTCCACTGTATGCATCATCATCAAAATCTTTTTGCTTGCATGATGTACTTTATGTACCTAGACTAACCAAAAATCTCATTAGTGTAGGACATTTGTTTGATAGTGGATTGGATGTCAAGTTAGCAATACAAATACATGTGCACTACTCGTTGTAACACACACTCTCACACTGAAGAGACTCTCAGAGTCATTCAATCAGAGACACAACAACGAGATAAGGCATCAAAAGATGTATACTGATTCAGATTCAGAATAATAAATTCGTTTTTGATCAATAGATTTTGTTTGTCTAAAATTGTCTTAATTTGTCTCTTAATTCCGCATATTGATTCCGCACGCAATATTCAAGATACAACTGTTCTATTAGTACATAGATTAGAAATAGACCCAATTGAAGACATTGATATCAGTTTGATTTATTCAAACTGTTAGAATTTAGTAATTTTCACATGGTTTTATCTTGTAACTCGGCCAAGGAGGCATGGGACTACCTAAAGGGATTTATGAATCCAAAAATACCTCTAGAGTGCTTATGATTAGAAACAAAGTTCTTCAAAGCATTAGAGGGAGTGATCAAAGTGATCAAGAGTATGTCTTGAGAATAAAATCTCTCAACAAAGAACTTTCCATCATTAGTGACAGTATTTATGATGATGAACTTGTTCAAATCATTTTGAATGGTCTTGGAGATGAGTTCTCCAATCTTGTACAAAGCTTTGATGTTTAAGATGCACTACCTTCCATTGACAAGCTCCATAGTGTGCTTGTGGCCGAGGAGAGTAGGATCTTTTATGTCAAGCAAAGGATTGGATCCTTGAAGTTGCATGATGGTGATGAGAAGGCCAACTTCTCAAGCAAAGGAAAGGCAAAGTCAAAGAAGAAGATCCAACAAAAGGAGATGAAAAGTGATGATCAATCATCAAGCTCCAAAGGTGGAAAGAAGAACAAAGCCAAACTCAAGTGCTTCTTTTGTGGAAAAAAGGGGCACTTTGCAGCCGAGTGTTACAAGAAAAAGAATGCACAAGGAGCCTGCAAACAAGGCAACCTCACTCTTGAGGAAGATGAGGATGAAGTGGATTCATCCTTGATGGCTTCTACATCAACATCCAAGAGCTACTCCAATGACACATGGTGGATTGATAGTGGGGCTAGTTCCCACATGACATTCCAAAAAGATTTTTCTCAACTCTTGTAACTTTTGTAGGTTGTAAAAAGTCTATTCTAACATCAAGTGATCAAGAATGTAGAATAGATGGAGTGGGAACTATTCCCTTAAGTCTTGGATCTTCTAAAAGAGTAGATCTTGATAATGTACTCTATGTCCTACACTCACTAAGAATTTGTTAAGTGTAGGACAATTGATGGATGATGCCTTAGATGTCCATTTTAAGCAAGGTGTTTGCTCCATAATGATGAATAATACTTGCATTGTAAAGGGATTCAAGCAAGGAAGGCTTTTTAAATTAGATGCTAGTGTTTTTCTTGGACATGTGAACATGGTGAAGGAGGAGCTCAATCATGTGGAGCTTTGGCATAAGAGGTTGGGCCACCCCAACTTCAAATCTATGGAGATGCTATGCACCAAGTATCTTGCTCTCATCCTTCCCAAGACACTCTCAAAGTGTGAAAAAAATTGTGAAGATTGTGGCCTCTCAAAGGCACACAAGCTACCTTTTGATATCTCTTCCACTAGATCTACAAAAGCATTAGATCTTATTCATAGTGATGTGCACTCCTTTTCTCAAGAATCTATTGGAGGTGCATCTATGTATGTATCTTTTATTGATGATTACTCTAGATACACTTGGATTGAAATTTTGGATTCCAAAAGTAAAGTGTTTGAAGAACATCTGACCTTCGTTTATAAGCTCCTTCGGTTGAAACCGTTTTGTGGTGGTTATGGTCTGGAGCGGATTTTGCCTGTGGACAGTTCCCTTGAAGTTCTGCAGACTTGCACTTGAAAGCTAACAAAGTTTTGTGGGTAGAAACATTTAGCTTCTGTTGTCTCGTCTTTGTAGCATAGGGTTCGAACGCTGAGAGCGTCAACCCCACCTCAACCTACATAGCACAAAGAGGAGGGAGAGAGAAAAAGAAAGTCCAAATAGTGAGAGGTTTGGGAGGCCCGACCACCTTCCCCAAACTATTCGGTCGCTACTTGGAGAGAGGAAAGAAGAGAGAGAGGGAATGCCTAGGTTGAGAAAGGCCTTGGGGGCTCGAGCGCCTACCCAAATGTTAAAAATTCACAATTCTAGCTTGACTAGTTTTGGTCATATGACTTGTAAATAGTTAGATGGTCATGATGTGGCTTGTCACACGTGCCAAATAGCATAGGATTCCATTCATAAGGATGTTCTCAAGTAGACCTAAGTGTTAGAACCTTTGGAATGAGTCCAAATTATGCTTAGATACAAGGGAGAAAAAATAGGAGCTATTTTTGGTAATTTTTGCATTGTTGAGGGATCTCCAAGATTCCAACCTTAACTTGGTAGGGATGAAAGAGCCACCAAAATTAGCATTAGGGATAGGTTTAGGGCTACTCATACCTGCCCAAAACCGTGATGGATCATGTATATATAGGTGATGATATCTCACCAAAAATAAATCAAGCAATTTCATGTTTTTTCTCTCATAATGATGCAATTGCTCTCTATGTTCATAATTGTTTGAGTACTTGTGATTAATAATGATTATAGGATTGAATGTAGGTCTGGTGTACAGTACTCAGACTGTGAGAGGCCGTACTTTCACACGTGTGAAGCCTTCTTCAAGGATTTGGGCCATTTGGAAAAAGCCAAATACATCAAGAGGTGCAATGTTGCACTACATTCCATAAAAATGAATGCTGCAAATGAACTCTTAAGAGAGATAGGAGATTGCACTTCAGCTCAAGATGCTTGGGAGACTTTGCAAAAGGTCTACGAATCCAAGAACCAAACTAGAATGTTAGCTTTGAAGAATCAAATCTATAGAAGCTATCAAAAGAAAGGAGAGAGTGCACATATTTTTGTCCTAAGAGATGGGGCATTATGCCTCGGAATGCTTCAAGAGGAAGCAAGATCAAAGCCAAGCCAACATGATCAAAGAGGAGGAGGAGGAGAGTTCACATGAGGACTCTCTCATGATGTCCATATTTTCTTCAACAAGCTTCAAAGGAGAAGATCCTTGGTGGATTGACTCGGGTGTTAGTTCACACATGACTAGTAAAAGGGAGTTTTTCTCTTCTCTCTTATCTTATGATGGACCTATAAAGTCTATCTATACAGCAAATGATGAAGCTTGTAAGATTGAAGGAGTTGGTAGCATTCCCCTTTGCTTAGGATCTTCCAAAAAGATCAACATAGAAGGTGTTTTGTACATTCCTACAATAACAAAGAATCTACTAAGTGTTGGCCAAATGGTAGACAATGGTTTCAATGTTGACTTTGCTTCAAATGAATGTTTCATCAAGAAGAAGGGTAAGATAGTGGCTAAGGGCACTAGACTTGGCAAACTTTATAAGTTGGATGCATTTGTGGATACTAATGTTGTCATGTTGGCCGAGAAGAGCAAGATATCTACCTTTACTTTATGGCACAAAAGACTTGGAGATGTCAACTCGGGTTCCATGGAGGCTATGATCAAGGAGGAGTATGCTTTAGGCCTACCAAGGTCTATTGGGAAGGAAGACAAGGTTTGTGAAGCTTGTGCCTTATCCAAGGCACATAAGAAGGTGTTTCCTAACTCCATCACAAAGTCATCTCATCCTCTTGAACTCATACACTCGGATGTGCACATTGCTAGCACCAAATCTAATGGAGGTTCATCCATGTTTTTAACTTTCATTGATGACTACTCAAGATATTGTTGGGTGTTCTTACTTTCCTTCAAGTCTCAAGTATTTGATACTTTTGTAAAGTTCAAGTTGTTTGTGGAAAAGCATCATAATCATAGCATCAAGATTCTTAGAAGTGACAATGGTGGAGAATTCATCTCCAATGAGTTCAAGGCCTTTTGTGAGGAGGAAGGGATCAAGAAAGAGACTTCTTGTCCTTACACTCCTCAACAAAATGGAGTTGCTGAAAGAAGGAATAGAACATTATGTGAATGTTCTAAGGCTTTAAGATTAGATGCTTGTTTGCCCAAATCCTTTTGGGGTGAGTTTCTTGTATGTGCAAACTACTTGATGAATAGGGTGTCTTGCAAAGCAATTGAAGGCAAAACTCCTTATGAGATGTTGTATGGAAAGAAACCCAATCTTAATCACTTGAAAGTTTTTGGGTGTATATGTTATGTCATGTGCCATTGGAAACAAGAACCAAGGAGGATCCATCTTCCACAAGAGGGATCATGCTTGGATATGCAAGCTCAAGCAAGGGCTACAAAGTCTATCTCCCATCCTTGAGCAAATTTGTTGTTTCAAGGGATGTCATCTTTGATGAACATCATATGCATATGCTTGAAGAAGGCTCAAGTGCTCCAACAATCAGGAAGAAGATGGTCGAGAAGCAAGATCTTGGTTTTGAGGAGGAGCTCATGGAGGAGCAAGCACCAAACCCACCTACCACACCAAGAAGATCTTCAAGGGCAAAAGTGGAGCCATCAAGGCTCACATATCAAGGCAAAGGACAGCAAGTTGAGGCTATCTCATCTACTTCTTATGCTTTATCTAGTTTTGAAGAACCATCTAATGTTGAAGATGCATTGAACTCCAAAGAATGGTATAAAGCTATGTTGGATGAGTATGATGTCTTGATTGAGAATGAAACTTGGTTGCTTGTTGAGAGACCTCAAAGGAATGTAATAGGATGCAAGTGGGTCTTCAAGCTTAAGTTGAATGCAAATGGGAGTGTTAACAAACATAAAGCAAGATTAGTTGCAAAAGGTTATGCTCAAGAGAGAGGGATAGACTATGAGGAAACTTTTGCACCCGTGGCCAAGATGGTCACAATAAGGCTAATCATTGCACTTGCATCACATTTTGGATGGATTCTATGTCAAATGGATGTCTCTAATGCTTTCTTGAATGGTTTTTTGGAAGAGGATATCTATATGGAGTAGCCACAAGGGTTCATCAAGCATGGAATGGAGAACAAAGTATGCCATCTCCAAAGAAGCATCTATGGCTTGAAGCAAGTCTCGAGATCTTGGAATTCAAAACTACATTGCTATCTTATTTCACTTTTTTTTGTTCAAAGTGAATATGATCCCACTCTTTACATTAAGTTTGATGATGTTGGTATTGTACTTTTACTCATTTATGTAGATGACATCATCATTAGTGGAAATAGTGTTGATGGTATTGAAAAAATCAAGATAGATCTATCCTTAGAGTTCAAGATGGTAGATCTAGGGTGTCTTCACTTCATCTTAGGCATAGAAGTACTTAGAGGGTCTGATTTTATCTTTATAAGTCAAGTAAACTATGCTCAAAGTCTTTTGAAGAAGTTTAAGATGGAAGTATGCAAAAGTGTTGACACACCAATGGAGCAAGATGTAAAAGTGCCAAATGAAGGTGATGAAAGATCCTTCATGGACATCACTTTGTTTAGGCAACTTATAGGTTCCTTAATGTGGATCACTATAACTAGACCAGATCTTAGCTTTAGTGTATGTAGGTTGAGCCAATCCATGCAAAAGCCATTGAATATCCATTGGAAAAAGGCTAAGAGGATTCTAAGATACATCTCGGGTACATTGGATTTTGGGATTCTATATAGAGGAGATGTGATTAACCTTCATGCATTTAGTGATTCAGATTTTGCAGGGGACAAGAGGGATAGGAAATCAACAAGTGCCTATTCAACTTTCATAGGAGAAGGTGTGGTTTCATGGCTTTCAAAAAAGCAAGAAACTATACTCTCTATCTTCAACCGAGGCCGAGTACAAAGCTTTGACAACCACTACAAAGGAGGTACTTTGGATCAAGAGATTATTGGTGGAGCTAAAGATCATGGATTCAGAGGAGGCACCAATCATCTACAATGACAATATATCAGCCCAACACCTTGCATCTAACCCAATATTCCATGCAAGATCTAAGCACATTGAGATATGCCATCACTTTGTGAGAGAAATGGTGCAAGCCAAGGAGATTGCTTTGGAGCATGTTCCAAGCAATGAATGTGTAGCTGATCTACTTACTAAACCACTTCAAAAGACACCTTTTATGAAGTTCAGATCATCACTTGGAGTGATTAGTAAAGCAATGATTGAACCAAGCTAGATAGTGAGGAGGAGTGTTAAAAATTCACAATTCTAGCTTGACTAGTTTTGGTCATATGACTTGTAAATAGTTAGATGGTCATGATGTGGCTTGTCACACGTGCCAAATAGCATAGGATTCCATTCATAAGGATGTTCTCAAGTAGATCTAAGTGTTAGAACCTTTGGAATGAGTCCAAATTATGCTTAGATACAAGGGAGAAAAAATAGGAGCTATTTTTGGTAGTTTTTGCATTGTTGAGGGATCTCCAAGATTCCAACCTTAACTTGGTAGGGATGAAAGATCCACAAAAATTAGCATTAGGGATAGGTTTAGGGCTACTCATACCTGCCCAAAACCGTGATGGACCATGTATATATAGGTGATGATATCTCACCAAAATCAATCAAGCAATTTCATGTTTTTTCTCTCATAATGATGCAATTGCTCTCTATGTTCATAATTGTTTGAGTACTTGTGATTACTAATGATTATAGGATTGAATGTAGGTCTGGTGTACAGTACTCAGACTGTGGGAGGCCATACTTTCACATGTGTGAAGCCTTCTTCAAGGATTTGGGCCATTTGGTGAGGTTCAAGCATAGATTTTTGATGGATTTTGATGGTTCAACTTGTGCTAATCTTATGAAATCATAATCTATTGTTTCCCTCATCATTTCAAGTGTTTTAGGATCCTTATTTGCTGTAATTTTTACACCAAAGCTATTCTATCCCAACGTAGAGAGAGAGAGAGAGAGAGAGAGAGAGAGAGAGATGGAGAAACCAAGAGAGTTTGGATCCCAAGATAAATCTTGCTGATATAATGGATTCTCATAGATCGACGCAACTGGTCCCAATGTCATAGACTCCCCCAAATTGTAAGGTAGATATGACGTTCTAGCTTGACTTTTTTGTTTGTCTAGGTATTTGAGATATGCCATAACCTGACGAATTTCCTCAGTAGTCAATTTCATAGATTGAGGACAAGGCTTTGTCATTGTAGGCACTGGTGCTTGCTGTACTGGAGGCCTATTTGGGCTTGGATTCCCTAGATTTGGCCTTTGAAGAATGGACGTACCCTGAATTGGCATTGATTTGGGGGTCTGTTGAATTGTGGAACAATTAGACTTTGGTTGAAGCTTGCTCATTGAGGGACAATCATCAACTTTAGTCTTCCCTTGATCATTGCACTTCCCAGTTGAAGGCTACATGGTGACTGCACTTTTCTTTAGATCTTGTGTTAAATTGTCTTCTCGTCGCTCCGTTGACACAGATTTCTTGAGAGATTCATCACTAAGAAATCTTTGTAATAATTGCGCTAAGAGACCTGATAGAACCTGTCAAAATTCCTCGGTTGCCAATTTCTTGACTTCCTCAGCTATCACTGGCTTGATGGATTCTACCAGCTCTTGCTTTTGTGATGTTGTTGTCGTTTGCTCGTGGGTGTGTCTGTGTGCCTTGGGACTTTTGTCAAATTGTCTTCTTTTAGATGGATCACTTTGTCATCCATCCTTTGGATGAGCTTCTTGTCAGCTTGATTCTGCTTCTGACCATTGAATCCTTGAATCTGGCCGTAGAACTTGCTGCTCTGCATTTTGTCCTTAACGACAACGATGCCACTATTGTGTCGTCGATGTAGCATATGGGTCCATCGCTAGGAGTGTCAACCTCGCCTTCACCTACATAGCACGAAGAGAGAGAGTAGAGAGAAGAGAGAGGAGAAAGACAGTGGAGAGAGAGAGAAAGAGAATACCTAAGTTGAGAAAGGCATAAGCTTCTGATGCTAAATTTACACACACTCGATCTTCAATCTCTTAATCAATCTAAATACGCAAATGATATTCAGTATATATACACAATGTTACAGGTGCGCATATGAAAAAAGTACAAAGTGGATGTGTTGTGTGTAGGAGATCGTGGGTGGCTGCTGTCGTTGTCAAATCCGTTAGCACAGTTGCATGGGGTGAGCGTGAGAAAAACGCGACGTCAACTTTTGCTGAAGTAAACATTGGTGAAAATGCAAAAAATGCGTCACTCTGACGAAATGCCATAGGTTTTGATTTATAGGGTGCCTTTGCTTCCTAGGGCACCTTTGGCATTTTGTAAGGCAGTGTCACCTTTTTCGCCTGTCACAAAACACGTGTAAAGACATAGTGTCACGTTTTGTTCGTCTTTTCTTCGTCTATGAGAATTTACATGTAAATATGCAGACTGTGCGACAACATGAGTAAAAATACAGCATGAATGGAAGCAGATTAAAATGGGATTTAGGAGAGTAGAGGAGATAAATCCAACACCCCCCCTTAATCTGGATCCGTAAATGTCTTGATCTTCAGACTAAGCAATGCACAAAATTTGTTGTGTGCATTAACACTTAATGCTTTCGTGAATATAATTGCAACCATGTCCTGCGTTCTGCAGTTGTTTGTAGGGAAAAAGACCTCTTTTTCAAGTTTTTTTTGACGAAAAATCATCGCCATGAGCTATTACGCCGATGCGAAACTGCTTAAAACTGACGCATCAATGGCCCATTATGGCCAGTTGCACCTTTATTGAAACTCTGTCTATTTACTAATTTACGCTGGACTTAAATTTATTTAAGAGGCGTATGCCCCTAGTTCCCGGGTTTGTCGGGGCCAGGAGGTGTCAATTCGTCTTAAAAACCAGTTAAATGGCAATTTTATTCACCGTGGACCACTTTGGTGATTTAAAACCAAATTTGGGACTCAGCCCTTAAGTTTGGGCCCAACTACAAAAAAGCTCCTATTGGTGCCCATTCATGAAGTGGTGCACCTCTTTGGGCCCCAGCCTTCCGTAGCATTAGAGAGGGCTAGCCTCTACGTAGCATAACCATTCATCTTCTTGGAGAGAGAGAGAGAGAAGGAGAAAGAAAGAGTTTGTGGAGAAAGGGAAAGAGAGAAGGAGAAGAAGGAAGGCCGTTTGATTCCTGCTTGGTGCCTCCCATTTATGTGTCTCTCACTCTACTCTCAGCCTTTCTCATTTTGTTGTCCATCATTATTCACTGCTCATTTTGGAAGGGAAGAGGAAAGGAGAGAAGGCTAATCTGCCTGGTGCCTTCCACTCGAACTTCTGTGTTTTGCCTTTATTGTAAACTACTTCTAATTCATTGCTATTGATTTACAAACTGAATCATTAGCATTGTGTTACCAATGTTTGTGGATCTGTGAATTGCTTTTTTTGCCATCTCTAACATTTTGTTGTAGATTGTGAGAGTTTGGAAGCCAGATTACTATCTCTAACATTTGGTTGCAGGCCTTGGCATTGTGGGATTGCATTTTGTACTTCTTTGCTGCCCTCTGACTTGTGTTTGCAGGTTATGGAACTTTGCAACTGTTTGATGTCCTTCATCAGGACAATAATGATTGTGATTATTATCCTTTGCTCTAATAGAATACCTGAGCAAGCATTTGTAGCATTGTTTTAAAAGCTTTTCTTGCTTGCAATTCTAAAGTGTGGGCTTCACTTGTTAACATTTGAGAAGTTGGTTTGGATTTCTTGCTACTCAAAGGAAGATCCAACCCTATCAACACTTCTTCAGCTAGGAAGGCTTTTGAAACTCTATCCATGCTGGATTTACATCATTCAACCCCTCTGAAACTGTTGGGTTAGAAGCCTCTGGGAGTTTTTGTGGACTAGACCCTGTTTGCCATTAGATATAGAGTTTCTTTTGCCTTGAAATCACTGGTAGATAGAGCTTTTTATTGCAAGTATTCTGTTAACTCAACAATCTGATCTTGTTGTCTGATATCCCCTTCTTTCAGACCATCCATGCCTATCCATCACTGATCTTTCCTGCTCTGTCCACGCAAAAGCACATATCCTTTTTAGGGTTGCAGATCTGATGTGGGTTCTGCCTTCATCAACGGCCTATTCTGTCCCGTTGTCTCTTCCTCATCGTTGCCCTCTACGGATCTGCCTGTGGGTGCATCCCAATTATTGCATGTCTACGGCCTTCTCCACTTTCTTGCCTGCAGATCCTTGCCTGCGGTTTCTCCTTCTTTCCTATCTGTGCCTTACCTGCCTGTGGCAGCCCGCTACCTATCACCTGTAGATCCCAACCCGCTACAGATCTCGCTGGGAAAAACCATGCTTGCGACCTGAGGCAAACTCGTTGTTTGCTACCTAACCCTGCTTGCGGGTTTGATTATTCCCCACCTGTCCCATCTGTAATCTGCGATCTGCACTCTCCTTCTCTTCCTCTATCTGCGACCCTGGCCTGTGGCCAACTGTGTCCAATTTACCTGTGGAAGGAAAAAGAACCTGCCAGCGCACTTGTAATTTGCGCCCTCTTCATCTACGGCTCACCTCTACTTGTAGCCTACTACTAAGCGCTTCCCTTGTCCCTCTTTTAAACCATCTCCTTATTCATCGTTGTAAAATTTCACATAGATCTGTCCTTATTGAGTCACTATTTAAAATGGCATCCCTAGGGTGTGGTTTGATCAGTCTCTCACGTTCGCTTTCATGACTCTGGTGATTTCAAGAGGCAGATTGAAGGCCTTTGTATGTTTGACTGTGTTTAGACGTCGGTTGCTTAAGAGTTTTAGTGAATTCATAACAATCTCATTGGTTGACTAATGAGCTATTCTTCTGAAGCCTCCAGGAACTAACCGTTTGCCACAGGCGAGTCACACTCTGCCCATTTGGATCATCTTGTGCAAGGGAGGAAGTGTGCATTCACTCGTAATTGTCGTGGACTCGTCACATAGGCCTCAGGGGATGGTCGTAGGGTCTCTCTCGAATAATTGTTGGCGCCATTACGATTGTGATTGCAATGTGGGGAGGCATGCCAGCTCATTTCCCTTGATGGTTTGGGTTGAAAATGATACCTGCCAGCCGCCACATGAGGACTCTTAGGGATGTTTGACTAAGAAGTCATTCATTTGATCCTCTACGGACTTGGGTCGGTGAAAGGCGCGGCTTGCAAAGATTGATCGAGAGCCTTTGGATGACAAAGATAGAAGCTCCTCTTGGATTTGGCTCTGATCAATTTCTTGGCTGGTATCCAAGCCTTGGTCTTGTGCACTTGTCTCGACTGCATCTGAGCCTGATCTTAGAAATTCTACCACGTTATTTGTTTGTCTTTATCTTGGCTGGAGCTTTCCATTGCAGCATCTAGCATAGGTGGCATTGGAATCACCACCAGGGCTAGTTGTGGTTGCTATTCCATGTGTCTCTGGCAGGCCTTGAGCACTACTTTTGCTTGCGCAAGTTCGTGAATGGCGCTTGCAAGATACTTGTTGAAATTGGCTTGCCAGCCATCAAGTATAGCCCAGTGCACCTTCACATGCTGTGTGAATAGGTCCATCTCCACTTGGCTGAAAGGACGATTGGCAGGGACAGGTTGTGCTAGCTAACCAGCTTTCTCATCTTGCAGAGCTAGTACCTCCGCTCCCAGGCGTGTGTTTCTTGTTTCGAACACTAAAAGTTGTGCCTGGAGCAGGGCTATTCTTTGTGCAGTTTAGGACCTTGGTAGAAGCATCTGTGGCGGCTTTGAAGAGGCTTTGGATATAAGTTTCTAGGCCATCTTCTTCCTGCTTCAATTTTAACACCTGATCCTTTTCGGCTTGCTCATGTTGTAAGGCCACCTGCAGCTCTTGCTGGAGTTGGGTGATGTCGACTCTCAGCTTCGTATTGCTCATTGCCAACTCCAATACACGACTGTCCAGAATGGTTTTGACCACTACCGCATCCTGGACGAATGTTCCCAAGACTTGGTAGGCCGTTGTGAGGTCCGTGGGACCGACCGATAAGGTGGTTCTAACTGGGGCTTGGTGAAATGTTGTTTGGACAATCTGCACACCGTCGTTGTCATCTTCAATCATCTTTTCTGGCGCTGTCATGTCGTCAGGTGCGATGGGATCAGATGGTCAGGCGATGCTGCATATGTTATTTGCATGAATGTGTCATCAAGCAATGGTTTGTCACCCTCGACAGCTTGTTGAACTGAACTTGGAGGGGGTGTGAGAAGAGTGGCGGTGGTGGAGAGAGGTCCAAGGATGGATTGTTCGAAAGATGAAACGATAGGAAAAGAGGGAAACTGGAGAGTGGTGTTGAGGATGGAGGGAGAGTGTGGGGCTGTGTTGCTAAAGAGTTGCATCCAATCTAGGGTTTCAGGCGAGATCCGAGAATCAGAAGGGTCTATGTTGAAAAGTGGGGTGGAAGTGGATGCAGGAGGTATAGAAGATGCGATGGTGATGGTAGGAGTAGAAGATGCAAGAGTGGTTGTGGCATTGGAGAAACTAGTGGCTCTGAGGCCACGTGCTATGATTGTGGGTGTTTGCTCTGATACCACTCTTGTCCGAGAAAATGACAGATCCCCTGCTCCAGAGGATCTATTGGTTTAAAATACTTTTTTGCTTACTTCTTCTTCTGCCTGTCAGCAGAGGCAGTGGGCTCTTGCTTAAGTTATTCGTTCTTGTTCAAAGCCCAAAATCAAGCAGAAGGGAATAGATCAAGGTTGTAGTATTTTTGTCCTGCACCTATCAGACTAAGTTTGAAGTAATTGAACACCCTTTGAGCCTTTTGAGTGTCAATATTGTTTTCTTTTGAAGCATTTCACACGTGCCAAAAGTAGGATTCAAACTTGCCAAAGTGTCTCAATCCACTTTGTGTGTCTGATCTAGAGAATCTTGTTTTGTGGAATATTTGACATCCATCTCAAATACAATTGCAAGTTTTTCACATAGGAAGATAGTACATCCTTGAAAATACCTATAGTGAAAGAGAGCAGCAACATTAAGTCTGATTGGAACAAGCTCAAACATATTGTTGTCCAATAACTATGAAGTCTTCATTTATAATGGCACCTCTAGGAGGATATCTTCTAGAAGCAAATGAAAGACTAAATACTTCTAATTACTCAATTTGGAAGTTTAAAATGGAGCAAGCACAGGCTGAAATTCCTAAGTATAGGAAGAGAGCTAGAATGGCTCTACATTTCATTAAGACGAATGTATCTAATGAAATTTTGAGAGAAATAGGACCTTGTACCACAGCCAAAGATGCTTGGGATGCACTTAAGTCCATCTATGAGGCAAAGAATACTTCTAGAATACTCACTCTTAGGAATCAGATTTTTCAAAGTTTCCAAAGAAGTGAGGAGAGTGCATCAAACTATGTTCTGAGATTTAAAAATTTACATAGAGAGCTTTCTTGTGTTGGTGTTACTATTAACCAAGATGAGCTGGTTCAAGTCATACTAAATGGCTTCAAAGATGACTATGATAACCTTGTTTAGTCTTTTGCCATTAAGGAGGAGTTGCCTAATCTAGAAATTCTTCAAGGAATTCTTATTTCTGAAGAAACTAGGCAAAGCTATAAACTTTCCAGGATGAACAAACTTGAGCATGGTGGAAGTGACAAATCCCTCTTTGTCAAGGATAAGCATAAAGGGAGTAAGAACCAGTTTTCTCAAGCATCCAACAAAGACAAAGCCAAAGATCGAGACAAAGATGGTGAAGAGGATGATTCATCTCATCCCTCTACTTCAAAGACCATAAGAAGAAAGTGAAGTGTTTTTTCTGTGGCAAGAAGGGGCACTGTGCCTCTAATTGCTTTAAGAAGAAAAACCAACTCAAGCAAGCAAATCTCTCCAAAGAGATTGAAGAAGATTTTGTCCCAAGGGATGGAGAAGGATCACTCATGGTGTCCAATTTTTCGTCATCACCTTTCAAGAAAGATAGAGCTTGGTACATAGATAGTGGAGCTTCTTCACATATGTGCTGTTCAAAGGAGTCTTTTGACTCAATTGTACCTTACTAAGGACTTAAGAGATCTATTTACACTACTAATGATCATGAATGCTCTATAGAAGGAATTGGCAACATTCCATTGAAATTTGCTTCTTCAAAAGTTCTTGCACTTTCTAATGTTCTTTTTATTCCAAAACTTACAAAGAACTTGATTAGTGTGGGAAAGTTGCTTGATAGTGGTTGTGATGTAAAGTTCAACTCCAATACTTGCTTTATTAAGAAAAATGATGAGGTCCTAGCTGATGGATCTAGATATGGTGAAATTTTCAAGTTGAATTCTTATGAGAATGCAAACCTTTGTGAAGTTGTTTTTTTATCTAAGGAGGAGTTGTGGCATAGAAGGTTGGGTCATCCTAACTTTAAGTCTATGTCTTCCATGGTCAAGAAAGTAAAGGCTATTGGCCTTCCAAAATTTCTTTCCAAAGATTTCGCCTTGTGAGGCTTGTCCTATTGCAAAATCACATAGAAAGCCATATCAAAAGTCTTTTATCAATACTACTCATCCTTTGGAGCTTATACACTCGGATGTTCATTTTTCTTCTTCTAAAAGTATTGGTGACAACTTTACTAGATATACTTGGTTGTATCTACTTTCTTCAAAAGCTATGGTATTTGATCACTTCCTAATCTTCAAAGCTTATGTTGAGAAACAGTTTTCTTTCAAAGTTAAAGCTTTAAGATGTGATGGAGGAGGTGAATACATCTCCAACAAGTTTCATGAATATTGTGAAGGTGAAGGAATAAAGAGAGAGTTTTCTTGTGCTTATTCTCCATCTCAAAATGGATTTGCTGAGAGGAAAAATATATCTTTATGTGAATGTGCTAAAGCAATCCGAGTTGAAGCTTCTTTGCCTATAGAATATTGGGGTGAAGCTATAAATTGTGCAAATTATTTGTGCAATAGATTACCTCACAATGCACTTGCTGGAAAATCACCTTTTGAAGTCTTGTTTAAGAAGAAACCTAAGGTGGATCACCTTAGAGTTTTTGGATGTGCTTGCTTTGTTCATGTACCCTTGGAAACAAGGAAAAGAGATTATCCTAATTTTATTAAAGGGATCATGGTTGGATATGCATCCAACAAGAAAGCTTATAGAATTTGTGTTCCCTCTACCTCAACTACAATTGAGAGTAGGGATGTTATATTCCATGAGGATCAAAAATACATTTTTGAAGAGGCCAAGTTCAAAGATTCTCACAAAGATACTCCAATCATCACCCTTGAAGACTATCATGGAGAGATGGGGCCGAGAATTGAGGAGGAGTCACCTCGAATCTTTTCACCAAGGAGATCTCAAAGAGGAAGATCCGAGCCTAGAAGGTTTACATATGAAGATAGAGGCCAGCAAGTGGAACTCAACTCCACTAATTGTGCTTATTTGATTTCACATGAGGAGCCAAAGGATGTATATGATGCACTCAATTCAAAGGAATGGTATCTTGCCATGAAGGAGGAATATGATGTGTTGATGGCCAACAAGACATGGGAGCTTGTGGATCTTCCATCCAACAAGCACACCATTGGTTGCAAGTGGGTTTTTCGAGTCAAGTATAATCAAAATGGCACAATCAACAAGTACAAGGCTAGACTTTGTGCAAAGGGTTTTGCTCAAGTTTATGGACTTGATTATGAGGAGACTTTTGCTCCAGTTGCAAAGATGGTATCAATTAGAATCATAATTTCTATTGCTTGTTTTTGCAATTGGCAAGTTCTTCAACTAGATGTCTCTAACGCATTTTTAAATGGATATCTAGAAGAAAAGATGTTCATCCATGACAAAGACAAAGTTTGCTTGCTCTTCAAAAGTCTATATGGACTAAAGCAAGCTCCAAGGTCATGGTATTTTCGACTTAACACCTTTCTTGAGTCACTAGGATTTAATCTTAGTAACTATGATTGTTGGAGGGTTTGCGGATCCCAAGGCAACCCTAACCCTAGTTAATAAGTGAGAGAGATTTGGCACCCTGTGTGTGTAAGTCCAACTCGATGATCACGTAGTTATTTGATTAATTAGAATATTAATAAAAGGACTTTAGGCCTTTTTGCGGGACTTCTAATGTCGCAGGGCCTAAATGTCAAGTTAGTGAATAAAGTTGGGTTTCTCTCCAATTTTGATGGTTCCCACACTTTTTTAAATTTGAATAAAAAGAGAGGCAAGACTGGACCAATAGGATTCAGAGGCCAGGGTCCTCCTCTCTACTATAAAAAGGGACCAACTCAAGTTGCTCCTCATGTTCATTTCCTCATTTCAATAAAGCAGATTGGTTCTCTTTAGAAATGGATTGATGAATGTCCCTGCTCTTCCTCTCTTTTCCTCCATTTCTCATGCTTTCTTTGTATTTTGCTAATTGTTGGATTTGATCATTATTGGGATTGCTATTTCTTATGCTTTTTGTGAGAGAGAAAGGGAGAGAGAGAAGAGTAAGTTTCTATCATTGTTGTGGATTTAGGGTTAATGCTTAGTGTTAGTGGATGTTAGTGTTAGATCCTCCATTCATGTTGAAATCTGAACTATACTATCGCTCTCATGGGAACGAACCTACGCGTGACAACTAACTCCGTCTCTTTGATGCTAGATTGACTAAATCTTGTTAGGCAAGGAAAGAAACTCACTACAATTTTGGCGCCGTTGCCGGGGAGCTACGCCAATTTTTCAGTTTGCAGCATGTTTGGCTTATGGTTAGCTTGCATTAGGCATCTTGTCGTGGCATGAATAGTGTTAAAACTGCATGCATTGTAGGGATAGTTTGGGATTGATTTTGCTAAATTTTGAGTGGATTTGTTTGTTTGAAATCTAATCTGATTATTAAACAGGAAAAGCTATTCAGATCACTAATCTTAAGATCCATTTGGATCTGAGATATCAGAGAAAATAACAAAAATCGGTCAAATCTGTCGAAATTGGTCAGAAAGAGGCAAAAAGTGCCATCAGAGCCCAGAACTTTTTACCCTCTTTCAGGAAACTGTCGTCGAGTTGCAGACACCTTTGGTTTTGTTTACAGAACCTTCAGTTTGAAGGGCGAAGATTAATTCCCAGCAGATTTTCATAAACATCAGAAAAACCACCAAAAAACATCAAAAATTATCAAAATTCTAAAAAATACAGAAAAAGAACCTTCGCCCAATTCACTGTGCTTAGATGTGATTCAGATCTATCTACTACCAGGTCGGCAAAGAATAATACCAAAAATCAGTTGTCATATTGTCATATTTTTGTCAAAAAAGTCACTTTTTTGCAAAATTACCAGTATTACTCTTGATCCTTCGCCAGAATCTTCGTCGAGTTTCCAGAACATTCTATTTATATAAAAATACTATTTTTGAGTTCGGCGAAGATTTATCTTGATCAGATCACAAAAAATCTTGATTTTTACCCTCGCCAGATCACAAAAACTATATTTTCTTGTGTCAAAAACCTTCGTCCGATTGTCCATAGTTTTATCTATGTCAGATCTTCCATCTAAAAAAATCGGCGAAGGTTATTTCCCAAGAAATTGCCAGAAAAGTGTTCAGAGAGTTTTTATCTCAAAATAGCACTGTTGAACCTTCGTCGAGCCAACCTTCGCTTAGATAACCTTCGCCAGTCCTATTTTTAGTTTCTGATTTTCCAGATCAAGTCTCTGTCAAAATTTGGATTAGATTTGATATATTCTGAATTGGACTCTGAGAGAATTATCATTTTTGAGAAGTATTGATTGATCGAATTTTGGGTAGGTTTTCATCATATAGAATCATATTCTTGAAAAGTGGAAATACAAAGCAGCAGTTTGCCGTTGGCTCTCTATTGTCCCTCTTAGCCGCTTCTCACTTAGAAAATAGAATCCATGGCTTCCACCTGGATTCTATGCTTTCGGTTTACGAAGAAGCACCAGCCGAGTCATCTCACCAGGCCTCAAGTTCTCATAGTCGTCGTCATCCACGCAACATGATCGTAATTCATGACTTGCCTTCCGCGTCACGACGTCGTACTAGGCATACCTCGTCAGCTGCGCTACCACCCCCTGCTGTTGTTCGCACTGAACTTCCCATTCCCCTCGCCTTTGATACTTTCCTAGCCTCTGCTCCCATACAAGGACAGTCTGTGACCATTGGGCCTACCATTCCCATCACAGCTGCCCAGGCCGCCTCACCCTCGCACACCGAAGCAACCTCACCCAACACATAGTTTTTCATGGATATGTTCGATGATTCCGACCCCCTTGGGGCCACCGAAATCTTTGAAATGCCCCAGAGCCCAGCACCCTTTGAACCTGAATTCCCTAGAAGAGGATTCGGGCATATCCATGAAGCTACTGTTGGTGTCGAAGATGCCAGTCAGCAACCACCCACACAAGGTAGCCCAGCCACACTTCGGGTCGACACATCTGTCAAGTCACCAAAGCAGTTCGACGCCACGGTGCCTGAAGGGTTTGAAGACGAGGATATTTTTTAAGAAGAAGAGCATTTGGCACCTATTCCACGCCTACCACGGATAGTACCATCAGGGTCTCCTGCTGCTGCCACCTCCATGACTGTCGATTCTGGTGATGCTCTCGGGTTAGTTTCAAGCCTTGGGCAAGTGATCCAGTCTATGTTGGATAAAAAAAAGGAAATGGAACAGAGGATCTCTGTTTTAGGATCTGAAAACACTCTGATCAGTCAAAAAATTGTCCAGTTGGATCGAGAGGTGAAGATAGCCAAGCAACATGAAGAAAAGGCTGAAAGCGAAAAGACATTGGCCCAACAACAAGCTGATCGCTTGGAAACCTACATCAGCTCCCTGCAAAATGCCCTGACAACCGCACATGATTAGGTAGATAAGGTAGTGCAAGATGCCAAGCAACAGGTGCAGCTGGTGAAGGGGCAATTACAAATGGCCGAACACGATCGCACACGGCTTCAAGGTGAATTGGATGCGACCACCCTTGAGCGTGATGCGTATCTGCAAACACAAATACCCGATCATCCGGTCACATCGACGGAGATTGCATATTTGTTCAAGAAAGTGGAAACATACAAAGTGGCCCTTCAGGGATTCCAAAGCCGCTTTGATAGGTTCAAAGGAGCAGCTTCAACCGAGTTAGAAAAGACAAAAGAGACCATCAACGCCTATGAAGAAGCCGTCGTTCAAGTGTTGGAAGCCGGACCACAAATCCCCGTCCCGGTCATGCCCCAATTCTCCCCTTCGTGCCAAGAAGCTGTACAGATGGATACAGGGGTTGATTCGAGCATGGAATAAGGGGGAGCTCCAGATCTAGCAGATCAACCGCCAACTATACCAGCAGTACAAGTGGGTCCATCCTCATCAAGGACAGGCCATTTATTCAGAAGGCCCATCAGCGTCGAGGACCAGATCCAGACCTTCTTAAAGTAGCATCCACATGAGTCCTCGCGTGGTAGATGGGTTCTCAAATTTAAGACCTCCGAGATCAAGACCGGCAAAGAATTGGACAAAATACCTGCACTGGGAGAGCAACCGGCATGGAGAATCACGATTTTTGAGAAAACTCCGGAATCAATTAGAAGTTACGTAACCAGCCCTCGCCAGTTGCGAGTAGATCCTTATTACGTGCCAATGTCGCGAAGACAAAAATGAAAAGATTTGGGATTGGCTATGGATAAAATCACAATCCATACGCCCAATTGGCCAAACATCCACCAGCCTTACAGCTGGAATATTTCAGTGGATTTTACCGGGCCTTACAAGCATATCAGAGAGAGTATGTCCACTCTCCAGATCCAATAGTGCGACAATCGCCAATGTTTGCAAAAGATCTAACTTTGTTGGCATCAGTGGCAACCAAATGGGACGATTGTCTTCCTACCCTAGCATTTGATCCAAATAAGCCGATGGCCTCAGAGCAAATCAAAGACCAGCTGCCGATTGCTCAACTGTATTTTCATGTGGCTATGATGGGAGGCTCTTGGGAATCCCACTTCACCTCATGGACAACTTCCAAGTGGATTGTCGGAGCCCACCGTTGTTTCTTGCCGCATAATTTGGATTTCAATACTGCACATCTTGACTTTATGGAGAAGGTGCAGTATCATTTAATTAAGGTTCGGCGCGAAGCCAATAAAAGTCTCCAATAACTACATATTGCAGGTGTCGTGGGACCGCCACCAGTTTGGTGGGGGATATTGTTGGAGGGTTTGCGGATCCCAAGGCAACCCTAACCCTAGTTAATAAGTGAGAGGGATTTGGCACCCTGTGTGTGTAAGTCCAACTCGATGATCACATAGTTATTTAATTAATTATAATATTGATAAAAGGACTTTAGGCCTTTTTGCGGGACTTTTAATGTCGCAGGGCCTAAATGTCAAGTTAGTGAATAAAGTTGGGTTTCTCTCCAATTTTGATGGTTCCCACACTTTTTTAAATTTAAAATAAAAAGAGAGGCAAGACTGGACCAATAGGATTCAGAGGCTAGGGCCCTCCTCCCTACTATAAAAAGGGACCAACTTGAGTTGCTCCTCATGTTCATTTCCTCATTTCAATAAAGCAGATTGGTTCTCTTTAGAAATGGATTGATGAATGTCCTTGCTCTTCCTCTCTTTTTCTCCATTTCTCATGCTTTCTTTGTATTTTGCTAATTGTTGGATTTGATCATTATTGGGATTGCTATTTCTTATGCTTTTTGTGAGAGAGAAAGGGAGAGAGAGAAGAGTAAGTTTCTATCATTGTTGTGGATTTAGGGTTAATGGATGTAGTGTTAATGCTTAGTGTTAATGGATGTTAGTATTAGATCCTCCATTCATGTTGAAATCTGAACTATACTATCGCTCTCATGGGAACTAACCTACGCGTGACAACTAACTTCGTCTCTTTGATGCTAGATTGACTAGATCTTGAATTCAGGTTAGGCAAGAAAAGAAACCCACTACAATGATCCTTCCTTATATGTTAAGTTTTTTTATAGAGATATTGTCTCCTTCTTATTTATATTGATGATATCATTTTAACATGAAGTTGTATCAAGTTAGTTGAGGAAACCAAGGTTGCACTTGGAAAAGAGTTCAAGATGCAAGATCTTGAAAAAATTCACTACATATTAGGATTAGAGATTGACTTTCTTAAAGATAAAGCTTTTGTATGTCAATCCAAGTATGCTCTTTCAATGTTAAAAAAGTTCAATATGTTAGATTGTAAGAGTATAGAACCTCCTATGGAGCAAAATGTAAAAGACCCTAACAAAGGTGATGAAAGATCCTTCGTGGACATCACTCTTTTTAGGAGTCTTATAGGCTCTTTAATTTGGCTCACAATAACTAGACCTGACATAAGCTTTAGTGTTCATAAGTTGAGTCAGCTTATGCAAAATCCTACTATTTATCATTGGAAAATGGCCAAGAGAGTGCTTAGATATATATCTTCAACTTTTGATTATGGTTTATTGTATAAAAGTGAAGATCTTTCTATTGTTGGTTATTCTGACTCGGATTGTGCAAGTGATAGAGCATATCGAAAATCTACAAGTGCTTATGTCATATACATTGGACGAAACTTGATATCTTGGCTTTCCAAAAAGCAAGATACTGTATCACTCTCATCTTGTGAAGCTGAGTATAAGGCACTCACTACAACAACAAAGGAAGTGCTTTGGATCAAGAGGTTGCTAGTGGAGCTAAAGATAATCATGGAAGAAGATCTACCTATGATCATGTGTGATAGCATTTCAGCCCAAGCCCTTGCCAACAGCCCAATATTCCATACAAGGAGCAAACATATTGAAGTTGCACATCACTTCGTGAGAGAGAAGCTCATTGGAGGGGAAATCTACTTGGAGCACATCAACACACATCTTGTAATGCTGATATGCTCACCAAAACTTTGAGCAAGAGTTCTTTCATCAAGCATAGAGCCAACCTTGGAGTAATACCAAGATCAATTTTCAAGTCAATATAGATTGTTTTTAGGAGGAGTATTAAAATGGAAAAATACTCCATCTTGACTTTAGGCTTACTACAAACATTGTACCACACAAGTATGTTGTTCCATAAATGCAAATGCCAAGTTTGGCCTAGATAGAACTCAGAGCTATATAGATATGTCATATCTAGTTTGATGATTACAACTTGCATATAGATTGTAGACTTAAAATTAGCAAAAATATGCTAGTAGAAACTCGTGGCATTTCACATGCATTAATTGTAAGTGATCCATGGTGACATGCAAGGCATGCACAAAGTGAAATGGACACATGCATGATGATTTGTACAATTATAGTTAGAACTAGGACACTTGGTAAAAGTAGGTAGAGATACATGCATGAGATGTGACAAATGTCACATAGACTCTAGTTTTCACTTTAGATGTGATTGAAAGGTGGATGGATGTGGTTCTACCTCGAGCTACCTCTTTATGAAGAACCAAAGCTTTGTAGTTATCTCTTTCCATTTTGGATCCACACAATTTTTGCTTGATATCTCTCTATCTTTCTCTCTCTAACTCGTGTTGAGGCTAATGCTAATACACTAATTTCTTGTACTTTTGCTCATTTATGATTCATTACTATCATTCTCTGAAGCTTAGCATGCTAGATTGTGGTTAAGCCATAACTTCTGTACTAGATCTTGCTATTCAATCTAGAATCAGGCTATTGCGCTAATCATAAAGCTTAATTAGATCTATCATACTTGTGGATCTTCCCCACACGTGTGAATTCTGAAAATTTTGTCACCAAGGGGCAAAGGCAAGTATGGAATTAGTCAAGTGCTAGTTTTGATGATGAACAAGGAAATAGCAAAATGATCAAGAAAGGGGGAGAATTTGATAAAAAATAATTGATGCATGCAACCTTCTAGTTCGGGAAGAGGCCATTGCACAAAACAAATAATTAAAAAAAAAAAATATCACAATATTGGACAAGAGGACATGAAAAAGCATTAGACCCATTTTCTAAATAGAGACGCTTCGCTTGTAACTTCAAATCCTGAACCAAAGGTAGTCTCTCTATCTTCGATTGTCATGTAGGTTTCTCCCTCAAGACTTTTCTCAAGATAAATCTCTATTAGTGTATATGTGGTTGTTGGATGATCTTTTCTCTTGCAATATTTGAATTCTAGTTTGGCAGTCTTTCTGGGTATGTTTTTCTTTGTGATAAACGTAGTTTATTGTCTTTTAACAGAAGTAATGGCTAGTGTAGGAATTTGGCATGTAATACGATTGGCAGGGTCTATTGAACCTTTAAAAAAGAAGGAATTAATAGGTTGTGCTCATCGGTCTCAACAAGAAAAACACTATAAGGCCAAGTGGTATGCAAAAAGAATTCGTCAATGAATAGTTGCTTTATCTAGAAGATTTACTAATTGTATGAGATTAGGGTCACCTAGCTATTGTTAAAAGACATACTTAAGTTAGTAGCCAATAAGAAGCCTGTCATCAAGAAACAAGGCTACATCACCTCATAATATTGAATATTGGTTAGCTATTATTAGCTAAAATGATAGCAACCAAGTCGCGTCCACGACTAAAAACATTTATGAACTAAGAGCAATTCAATCTGAATTGGCTACTTCTTGGGACGGGTAACACCTTACATTTCTAGTCAAAATACTAAGTATCAAACATATACACTCGCCCAATCTTATTTATTACCTATCATGTTGGAGAGGCACAAACATAGAAACTATTCATCAACTTTCTACAAACAAGGACTTAAGTTTGTGAAATACATGTCCCTACACAAAAGGGAGCACGTGTAATCATGACATTTATGTTCAATTCACGAGATAGATTACCAACATGGTATGATATTTTCTCTCTCAAATACTACAATCCTCCACAATGGATGTAAGCACTTAAAGCTAGCTATTAAAACTAGCAATCAAGAAGGAACTTCAGGGCAGAGGAAAATATGTTACCGTTGTAATGGTCAGCAAGGGGACAGCAATTCATGCAATTTTCATGATATAGGAACAAGCACCTTAACAATCTACATCCAAAGAGAGGAGACTACAGATCGTTGGAGGAAGACATTTTAAAACTCAAGGGCAATAAATTGTATTAATATATCAATGTTATGTCTGGGACAATACCTGACTTAACAAAAGAGACGAAATTGTCAAAACCCTATGGAGCCCAACCACAAAGTCTTATACCATCAGCAAAACATTTTAAAACTCAAGGATAATCGATTGTAACGATATATTGATGTTAGGTCTGGGACAATACCTGACATAACAAAGTTAACATCAAACCTCCAAAACCGCGTAAAGTCAGAGTAGGTGCAGATCACTTTGCACAAACATATGTCCACATTAGCTTCCATACATTTGAATGACGGCCAACGTACTAAGTTTATATTGCTTCTCCCAAGGTGAAGGGCAGACTCACTCGTGATGAAGATAAGCACTACGGAGCAAAGCCAATAAAATGAAGTCTCTATCTGCTCATAAAAAACATAAGGAATATATTTACAGTTCATCACTCCAGCTTGCTCAAAACCTAGAATAGATAGCATGGTTGGTAGTATATTGTTGTCACACCAAAGCAGGTATGATGACGGGAATGGCTCTAGCAATCAGGAAGAGAGCCTTGAGTGAATGGAAACATTTGCTGAAGTCGCAGAACATCTCTTCAATTGCTTATATACATTTTTTGTTGAACTACATACAGAGGGTGCTCCACAGAGTCAGAGAAGGCAGGCAGAAATTGAAAGATACCTTCAAACGGACCAATCAAAGTCAAAACTCAAGTTTGTATATGATTAATGTTTTAGCATGACAAAGGAAAATAGCACGATGACCTTAAAACAGAAAACGGGAAAAGAAAGACTCTAATCAGGACTGGGAGATATTACAATAACATCTAGCAGGGTTGATCTTTTTGCCAGAAGCGGAGTTCTGAATCTTGCTTCAAGTACATATCATTAGGCTAGTACAAATACTTCCAGTGATATATCATACACAAGGGGGCACCTACTAGGAATGGGTAAATCAGATCTTTCACTTGCAAGAGGCATGCCCCCACCTGAGAAAAAGAAAATGTTTCACATTTCTTGCTAAAGATGTCATATGGAAATTTGCTAATAATGGTTTACTAGATTAAGGATGCAGACTCAGATGGACAAAATTTAAGCAAGATACCTCTTATTGGGAGACCAGTCTAAGCATCAACACAGTCATCAAAACTTAACTTCTTTGTACACTATGGAAAGCAAGAAATGAATGCACTTTTAGTAAGTAATACAACGTTTCCTATAGAGGAAGTTCTTAGTCTTTGATGAATAGCATTTGCACTTTCTGACTATTATTTCCACCTCTCTCTTGCTGGGACAAAATCCAAAATTTCAATGTGGACTTCAGTAACAGCTGGCAAATTGATAGTATTTCCAAGTTTGCCTATAGAAAACTCCTGAATCCTGTAAGAATCTAAAAAGTCCTGTAAGGACTGGTAGTCGGGAGATTGTGACCATTTATACATAACTGCGCTCCATAAAACTGATTTTAAATGGCCGTGAAGTCTGCAGTTTCCAAGATGAGGAACTTGAAGGAAGTTTGTCGCAGATAGGAAAGGGACCAGAAGTGTAACAGAATGGGCACAAAATACAGGCAACATGGCAAGCACTCCAGTAGAAATAGGACACATATAACTTTGGTTTTAATAAAGTCCTAAAATGTTACAAGAGTCCAGAAACTCAAACAACTCAGAAAAAGGAGATAACAGTTTTGTGTTTTGGAGTGAACAAGTTGCACACATGGCAATGTTAGTTTTGTATATAAGTACGCTCATTTATATGTCTTGCACTAATAAGGGAGAAAAGAAAAGAAAAGAAAAAGTCAAGCATCTAACTGGAGCAATTATTTCAAGGAAGAGGGCCCACATCCAGTTGACATACTGAGAAAGTAACACATCACAGCACTTTTAACAAATTCTTTGATAAATGAAAACAGTGAAAAACATACAAATCACCCAGGCGACTGGGCAAGCTAGAAACCCATAGTAACCTTCCTCTATACAGCTCTATTCAGCTACCAGCAATCCAATGCTTCCAGCCTTGAAAGAATGAATAAAAATGAAAAGTAACCATCAGCTCTTTAAATAGAGATCTCATTATTCAGCATTCTACAGATAGAGCAACGTTTCAGGGGGGACAAACTGCAATGATGCAACTGTAAGTACTGTGAAGAAAAAAAATATCCAAATTCAGCAACTTGTCTCAAATAAAAATTGCACTCCACCTCAAAATCGAGTTCCTACACCTAGTCCAACCATTTTGTTATTTTCTAGCCAAGAATTTTCAAGCATCTTCATGGAATAAAATGATTCAGCTTTCAAACTTTTTGGGTCTATTTTCCACTCTTTCCAATTTATTGAAAAAACAAAAGAAAAGGGTTGATGGTTTAGGGTAGCCTAGCCAACTGTAAACAAAAATTTTGGTCCAAAAGCTCGCATGCTTCAAAACCATTACCAAACTGGCAACATTATTGGAATTGTCTGCAAACTGAGAATGTTCATCAATATGTGCAGCTCCAAATATTTTCCTCTAGCTGTCACTTAGATTCAATGATCCAATTTGATCTGTAGGAACAGAAACCACTGCTGCCTGTGCCAGGCGTAATACTTCCATGGCTTCAGCAACCTTGGCCTTTAAAGCATCTGGGGACTCGATAAGATGTAAAACTTCAGTCTGGTCCATTTCAAGTAGCATTCCAGTAACCTTGCCAGCATGGTCATGCTCCAATTGGTCCACGAGTGGATACAACTGCTCACCTAGCATCTGAAACGCCATATTTTTTTAATGAGGTTAATGTGGTGAACAGATGCAAGAGAAAGCGTAAATTAAATAACGAGTCAAGCTGGATAACAAACGCCATATGACTGAAATGAAAAGGAGCTGAAGGTAAGAAAATGTTACAGCTCGCTGCTGCTCAGGTGCAGCAGATGCTAAAGCAGATGCAAGAGCACTGATTGGCAACGCCGAATGAGCTACATTGGAATCGACAGTTGGAATACGAACACCACCCATATCCAATGGAACCGGAAGCATAGTGCCCATTATCCCTTGAGAAGAAGGCACATTAGATTCTGGAGTGTTTCTTACATTTGGTGCATAGCGAAAGCCACGGTTACCACCCCGCTGAAACATCTGGTATAGACAAGTACTTAGCCAAAATAAGCCTTCAATCATCTCATTTTACAAAACCATAATTATAAATCCGGACTGATTCTTGTGAATATGTATGTACACAACCAAGCTATTATGAGCTCAACTTTTAAATACACAGTTTTATTAATAGCAACCTGTTGTTGTAACTGCTGTTGGGGGACAACGCCACCTCTCCTTCCTCCAATACGCTGCGCTTGTTGGCCCGGCCTCTGAACCACAGGTACAAAATAGTTTGGTATGTGTGCTCCCCCAGGACGAATACCAGCCAGAATTTGTTGCTGATAGCCAAATCCAGCAGGCTGCATACAGTTACCAAGTTAGAAAAAGAGTGTTAGTCCACGACTTCGGTGCAAACTTACAATTTGTGCAACAGTGCTTAGCACAGCACACCTACACTTTAGAGGTGGAAGTATGATAAAGTGTCACATCAAGAAAGCACAGAGTAGATGCCCTTTTCCCAGAAGAGGGAATAGTTTAGGATATCTTGTATGAATGAAAGAAAGGAACATGGTGCAAGACCAAAGATGCAGCTTTATATCAAAGTTTATGCAAGTAATACAAGTCACATGCGCATGCACAAGATTGGAGCTTAACAATAATACAGGTAGCATGCAAGCCAGCCAGAGAGAGAGAGAGAGAGAGAGAGAGAGCTTCATTAATGTCTTTTCCATGCCAAAAGGCATATAAGACCAAAAAGAGTACATGTCAAGTATGTGAAAACCATGGGAGCGTATATAAACGTCTCCAAGAAAAAACTATGCATAAAAGAGAAATGAGTAATATATTATATAACTGTAAACTACAAACTGCCAACTGTCCATAAGTGGGAGCAAAATAGCTGCCAGGTGTAGAGTAATATCATATAGTGCTGCTGCTGAAAAAAGATGTGATATGAGCTGTATCAAGAGGTAATATGGACCGTCGCTGACGTCGTCTAGGGGGTGAAAACTGTGCGCTCTCGTAACAAGGCGAGAAGTGCGAACTGCTGCATGACTATGAGTGATACACTCTCTGACATCGGTGAGGTGGTATGTCGTCGTCATCGTCATCAGACCATGTCCGTCTCCTGGTGAAGAAAGACGTAATCTGAGCCTGAGAGTTAGGATGTGGCTGGCACAAGAAGACCATCTCTTGTAGCATAAGTGCGACACAGTCCTCATATCCAACCAGTGCTCTGAGTGTAGTAGGCATGTCACAGAATAGACAATGATACCTCCCTCTAATCTCATAATATATGGGGCATCTGAAGATGAAATGCTCCTCGGACTCTATCTCATGTAGGGGGCATAGCAGGCATAGTCTCTCCTCTCGTGGTGTACCCTGGAATCTGCTTGTCTCAATAGCCAACTGATGTGAGGAGACTTTGAGCTGTCCCAAAGTGAAACAACAGTAAACCTTTTCTCTCCTGTGTCTAGCTTCCTCAATGAGGGCTCGAAGTGTGAATGTGATCTGTAGTGGAATAATGAGCGCAAAACCCTACCTGACCCAAAGCATGTAATCTCCTGGACTCTGCCTCTGAGCTAACTTCAGACAAAAGGATGGTGTCGTATAACTTCGCGAGAACATGTCCAATCATAATTGTGTGGTAATTACCAGGTACCATGGGGTCACAGTTTTTATGGATAGGATGTATGATGTTGGTGCACCAAGAGGATGGAAAGCCTTCAACAACAACATGGTTAAGGAGAGTGGATAATGTAGGGGCAAGGGTATCGGAGGCGTGAATCAATAGCTCAGATTCAAGGTCCTCAATGTCTCTGGTGCGGTGGGATTTCAGCTTTTTGATTGCTGCCCGAACCAAGTCAAGGGTGAAAAAGGTGAAGTTTGAAGGTCGAGGAGAGATGGAGATGGGCGTATCAGTGGGTATAGTGTAAAGCTAGGTAGCATAGTCAGTCCAGATATGTAAATCGTCCAAAAGAGGGGGTGGGGCACGAGGGATAAACTCACGCCAAAAGGCACCAGAGGAGGAGCTGAGAAGGAGGTTCACAAGACAGCTTCCATCAGAGTCATCATAGGCACGTTTTTTGCGACGGAGTGTGCGGATGTATAATTGTCGTGAAGAGCGGAGGAGATGGCGGGCATAGAAACGAGCATGTGTGACAAAGTGGTGAAGGGATCAGCATTCCGCGTCATACCACGATGGACGGAAAGGTCGGTGATGATCGTGGATGGACTGGTTTGTGTTTATGAGGTTTAGATGGGAAAGCTAAAGTAGCAGCAGTGTGGAGACAGGTGGTGAGGAAGGCGGCTTGTGACTCCAGCGGTTCACTGTGTGGAAAAGATTGAAGTAAGGTGGAGAGGGATTCCTGGTAGAGTGGGATAGAGAGATTATCGATGTCTTGTAGGTACCTAAAATGGTACATCAGACAGAAATAAGTAAATATCCAATTCTCTCGTGGGATCGCATTGCTTCTCCATGATAGAAGACTCGGATCTAAACCTTAGCTCTAAAATGAAAAGAACAAAGAAACTGGAAATTGTGAAGCACTAAGCTTATCTAGGTGACAATGTATCGACAAAATCATAGCATGGATGTTCAGACAAAACTACATTTGCATTCGTAGCAATAATACATGTCCTCATGACTCCATGGCAATGTTTCCAGCTGATTCAAATCGGCCGATTCCAATCAGACCGATTCAAAGCGATTCGAATTGGGATGCTGGGTTCGAATCGGGAACGGTTTGAACTTGCCTTTTTTTTAATTTATATTATGCATATGACTTGGCCCTTAATAGTTATGGCATGGAAAAGACATTAAATTCTGATTTAGAACTTAGAACTTACAAGTTAGTTTGAACCAAGGCCGTGCCTTTAGAAATTGGTGTTGATAACTAAAAAACCTCATTGTGCGAGTTACCCAGTTGTAATCATTCACCATTTTTGTGTACAGGAGTTACCACCAGAGCTGCCATGAGGACACCGAGGTCGAGACACGATCAAGCTCCACACTCCCGTGTTGTTGAGGATGAGGAGCCTTTGGCCTCATCAACCATAGAGACCTCTGACTCAAAGGAGTATATTGATAAGGAGGAGGATGAGGCGGAGGGGGAGGGCAGCGATGATGATGATTATGTGGCGGAGGAGCCTATTAACATTTCACTATCTTGTCCTTGCCAATCCAACCTTGGTCCGCTTCCTTGATGTCATAATCTGCTATGTCATGTTCTTGATCCGCTATGTCGTCTGCTTTCTTAAGACTTTGCCTTAAAGTTCTTGTCCTTTCTTTTGTCTCCTTAGTGAGTTTATTGCATGGGATAGGTTAATGGTACTTGTAAAAACCACCAGGAGGACTACTAGGATGAGGATAGGATCAACACACATAGAGACTAATGGGAGCCAAACCACCCATCCAACTGAGATGTATCCGAACACCTCACCCCCAAACAACTTAGTTACCATTCTTGGAACCATTATGGCTAAGGGTTATCGATTTGTAAATTATGGGATACCATTAGGGATCCGGATCTATATCTCATAATTTTCCAAAATACCCTGAAGCAATTAAACAATGGGTTTACACGTTAGTATTAGCATTACTAACCACTGGTCTACAGATCACTCTCGCACAAGAATTTCCCTTTGGAATCACTGATGTCCTATACCATCAGCTTTCCCTCCAAGAAGCCCTTGGCTTCTAGATTTGTTCTCCGGAAAATCAAAAAAATTATCTGGCTATCCTACATCCAAATATAGGATTCAGTCTTCAATCAATTCCAGAAGATGCTTCATATTATCGGATTCTCTCATGTTCCTTATACAATTCACTGTAAATGAAAATATCACCTAAGAATACCACTAGGCATTGACCCAGGTATTGACGAGAAAAAATCGTTCATATACTGTTGAAATAACCCAAGTGTATTCATTAACCAAAATCAAACATTTGGAATTCAAAAAATAGATGCAGCGCGTTTCTGAAATGCGTTTCAGAATCGCGGTCAGAAACGCGGTTCAGAAACGCGTTTCTAAAATTTTCCAGAAAATTCCAGAAACGTTTTTTTTTATTTTACTTTTTTGGTTTTTTCTGGGCAATATGGGTATCGTATGAAAGCTCCAATTAGGAGCATTATTACTGTGTAGTTTGCCGAATGTTTCGGGTGCAGGATGGTCTAGTTTAGGTGCATTAACTCCCAGGTTTACGCTATTGCTCCTGAATCGGTTGCCCACAAGTCATTTTGTGAAAATAGCAAAAGCATTTGGAATGTGGTGCTCAAATCTCACTAGGCGTGCCGTAACAGCTGAAACTGACGCCGTAGGAATCACCGTGGGCATGAAGAAAGGTGATCTAGAGCCAAACTACGCTCGATTTGCTTGCCTACAGCTCGATGTCAACACTTGCAAAAAATCAAGCCTATACTTATCAAATATCGAAAACTAATCGTTTCGCTCTCCACGAAGCTCAGATACCCCTGGCACCGTGCACACCACCTCCGCATCCACCGATCGGACACCTGTAGCTGAAAATAAAAAAATTTACCTCCTCCACGGCTGGCGAGGTTTTGGCCGCGAGGGAAAAAAATTTATATACTATTTTTTTTTTCGAAAATGATTCTGGTCTGAGAAACGCGTTTCTGTGCATCTATGAAATTTCAAAATAACCAAAGCAATACCATAATAAATGTCCAATATCAATATCCGAATTGGTACGAGGAATTTCATTCCTTCCAGAAGATCTTTAACCACCATATCAGATAATCCAAAGATCTTAAAAAATCCATCTGGATTTCTCATACCGTATAGGCACATCTATCCCAACCAAGCACTGGAGAACCCATAAATTTTGTTCCTGATGGATAATAATATTCCATATATGAAATGGTGAATTGCCAACAAGATCCACACATGGTTTATTAGCACAACATGATTCCCTTCCGGTTAGTGATAAGCTTTCCAAAACCCTTCCATCTTAGAGTTCCAACTCTAGGGATAAGGCTTAATCATTTACTAACATAACACATGTAATCCATGTATCACTTCTCGTTCCTCATATCACAATTTACACTCCAATTTATGGTCATTCTCATGGTCATGTAAGATACACAACATGAATTCAACTTAACAAATACAACCTTAAAGATTCATTATGGAATCATCCAACAACAATACTATGCAATTTTCCAACAAGGATTTCCAAAAAATCCAAATTACATGGTACAAGCACATTCACTAACCCTGATGTCCATCTCTCTTCCTCTCTTAGATTTTTCGGTCCCTCGAAAAACTTCATCGGCTAAGGTATAGGGAGCTCCCATGGACAAATAGTAAATGGTCACTTGTTGCTTTAACATTACTCCGTTAATGGTCTCACAATTAAATCGTAACAGAATGTGAAATTACATGAATGAGAAATCTTCAATACAGAATTTCAAAATTCTAACACTGTAGTCAACAAAATCTGTTGTTGAATGAATTTTTTTTTTTATTCCCACCCATTTATTTCACATCTTTTAATTGGCATTCAACCAGTTTCTTGTTTAAAGCTTTTTGCTCGTCCTTTTCCTAATGATCAAAATCAATTAGAAGACAAAAGCAAAAAAACAAAGGAATAAATATGGATTATATAAAAAAATCCTCAAGTATATATTAACTCTATGCACTGGGAGTAACCCCTTACTCCAGAGTGAAAACCTTAACAGTACTGTACCAGGAAATCAATTTTCCCTGATCCGAGTACCTGTCTGAGAACATTCCGTGAAGGATTATTTGTTATTAATCCCAAATTTATGAACCTAGTTCGTGAAGTCGCCGTTAGAATTTACATACCGACATTATTATTCCTTCAACCAATTCCTTGGTTACAGATCAGAAAACCGATAACCCCAACATATTGTCGATTTAGGTAGATTTCCAAAAAAATCCCCTTTCAAAACTGACTATCAATTTCAACATGGCTACATCCGCACCAAGGTTCAAAAAAACCCCGAATTAATCAGCATGCAATAATCACAATACTTGCAGAGAGTCATGTACTCCATTGATTAGACGGCTTTTAAACCATTGCTAGAAGCTGGAACCGAAGAACCATGCAAAAGGCAAATGCAATTTGACACAACCCCAAAAGCCATGCTAAACCCTAATCATAGAGGTCGTTCCTCCCTCACGGCCGCTCCAGCATCACAGCCGTTCAGCTCCTACAGCCGCAATGACTGCTCACGCCTCCACCTCCAAGGCTGCCATCGTTGAATATTCTCACTAAAAGGCTACTGCCATAGCTGCCTTCCCAGGCATCATCTACAAATCACCCTTGAACCAGCGCGTGCTTATGATAGATTTGAAGATGGCATGCATTATGTGGCTGGAAAGACTCTTCCAGATACTGTATCATTATCATGTCAGTTCAAGAAATTCAGATGTGAGTACAAATAGGGGCATCCTTGAAAGCACAACATAGAAAAGTTACAAACAGAGATGATGCTTGTTGATACAAGAGCACGCTGTGATTGTTTGAGCCATCTAACAGTTTTCATAAGCATGATAGTTCACGGATGCAAACATTTCAAGTACTGTTTGATGTCATAGCATTTCTAGCAACTTGGCATTGCCTAATGCACAGGGAAGACTCTGTCAACTGATGCAAGGGCTCTAAAAATAGCAGTCGAGATGTGTACCTACACTTATTCCCACTTGGAAGCCCCCCTTATCATGACATATGATTCAAGAAGTGACCTTGCTCTCACAGAAAGCTATTATTCGCAAGCTAATGAAGTTCATAGAGAGAGAGCTTGATAATAGAAAATATAAAAACTAGAAACAAAGACAATGCAGGTCAATACAAGAGCAAACTATGATTGTTGCAGTTCTCTCAGAGTTTTTATACCTCTTTGCCAGACTTGCATGCGTAGTAATCCACAGGTGCAAATATCTAACATAATGGTCCCATTTGATGAAATGGCATTTCTAACGATATATTGTTGCCTTTTGCAAGGCAAGGCCATGTGTTCACTGTCTAAAAGGCTCTAAAATAGCACTCCAAGTGTACTGGAAATACGAGAGCTTGCACTAATACACAATTGCTCCGGCTTTGAGGGCCCCCTGTCATGACGTATGATTTTAAAAGTGACTTTGCTTCCACTAAACACTATGCAATATTAACAAACCGAGTAAGTTTATGAAAATTGGTGAAAGTAAGTCAAGATTTGAATGGCCCTACAAGGGTCAAGATTCGCAAGACCTTTTGCAGAGTTGATTCACAGATATACTACCTTCATTTCTCTATGCTTATAGCATCAACTAAAACATTTTCATAAAATTTGTTGCTTTGAAGTATCGAGGATTGTTGCAAAGATGCTTGCTCGGTGTTGCTCTTATGAAGAATATATAAAAATGTACGTCCCTCCTGTGAGATGTTTGTCATGCCAGATAACATTGAATAATTAAATAGATGCTATATTTTCAGCTTTGAATTAGAGGTCCTTTGATATAGTTGAATAAAGTACCAATCCACTTCAGAGACAGAATCTGTTTCCAAGACACAACTCAAGAAAGCGTCCAGTCCTTGAGCTGTCAACCATAATCTCCATACCATATCTTGCTAAATAAAGCTTAAGCATGAACGATATAAATGGCAAAGACAAAGCTAGTGTACCAAACAAACAAAGCTTGCTTACTCATGGTGTTCAAACTAAATAAAGCAAGTTAATAGCTGATGAAGTTTGTGTTATCAATCCAGCAATTGATCCCGGTTCGACAAATTCAACATAATAGCATTGTTTTTTAAACATACCTGTGGAGGGATCAAACCAGGAGGTGGTTGCCCGTAGAATATCTGTTGGCCTAACCCTGATGAGCCAGGATGATATGCTGGTAAAGTAGCAGGCAATGTAGAATTAACGCCCACAGGAGCACGAAATTGCGAAAACTGGGCCTGTAACCAGAAGAGCATGATTGATTGGAATGTTTTTTTTAAGTCTGATAACAAGGTAGTATGTCCCAAAACTATTAAAAAATCTTACAGGTAAAAGAAATACTGGGAACCTTTCATGTCGCTAATGATAAAGTATGACAATTTGCATTCTGAAACTGCTAACTACTTGCTTGATGCTATACACAAAATGTGCGAATGACAACATAATAAAATATTCTTTTGATTCTTGGATCCCCATCAGGTCGTGAACAAGCATAATGGCCTTGGAGATGAAAGTACAACATAATTGTGAGCTAGAGAAAAGTTTTCCTGAAACTTACAAGCTAAACACTGAAGCAACGATCAAAGCTAATAATCACAGTTTCCTGACATTTCGAATCAGCCTGTTTATTTTGTTCATAGTTCCAATGCAGTTCAGATTGATGTATTTTTTTTAATTTGAACCAGTTCAAAATTTCCCCACAAAATAGAAATCTGGAAGAGAATAAAAATTTCAGAAAACTAAAAGTAAGAGACTCATTACTCCTTTTGGATCGTTCAAAAAAGAATCAAATCTCAACTCATCAGAATAATAGTTTCATTTGGAACAAGATAAAACTCACATATTTTAATCAAAATATGTTCTTTGGATCGGTTTATTTGATGTATTTCATTGAATCTTTTTATTCAAGTTTTCAGCATGTGTTTCAAAAATTCAGAATGTGCCATGGTCTGAAATGTTCCAGACAAGATATATTTACGAAGGAATACATGTAAGATGACCAAACATCTGCAAAAAAAGATCTTTATGAAGAAGGAATACATGTGAAGTCAGGATTCTGAGGTGCATATAAGTAGTTGAAAGTTCAAATCAAAATTGCTTCAAAAAACACTCAAACATCACACAAAAATGCAATATCCAAATCTCATTCATGTTTATGTCAATTTGTGACAATTGGTAAATAATCATTGCTCCGGTTGCACATGATTGATGGCATTATCATTCTTGTACATGTTAAGGTGTACAGCATAATACTCAATGGCTTAGAAAATGGTGGTCGATATACCTCTGTGGTTGTTTATTTCTAAAAGTGGCATGCTATCATTGCTCTTTTAGCATGACCTAGATCGTTCAGTGCCAGATCAGCTTGGCTATATTTCAATCTGCATGCATAAAGTCCTGAACATGCAATGAGAAATTTGGTAGTTACACGAGAAAAGTCTAATATGTAACGGCTTTAGGCTCAACAATATACTAGCTCAAAAAGTGGATTTTGGAGTTTGCTTATGGAAACAACCGACATGCCAACTTTCATGGCTATACGTGGTAGAATCCTAGCTCTCTCACTTAAGCTGATAATCTGCTATAAAAGTAAAGGAAGTTTATTAGAAGTATAGTTTGGCAGCTTCGGCTACTATCTCGAAGTACTTACACATGACCCAAACTGAATGAGAACTAAATTCCCTAAAACATTTAGTGAGTGGGGAGAACCTCAAAATGTTTATATGGTCCATACAAATTTTGGAAACAAGTGATGTCTACTATAAGCTACATAGCCTAGTTGCATAGTGTTATGAACAAGTCAGAGATAAAGCATCACATATGGCAAGGAGTACACACTATAAATGATGCATATGTTGAAAATCCAAGTACATAGTAATCATTCAATCCATAAAAGAAGAAAGAAAGGAGAACACACCTTGAATACGAAATGTGGACAATAGAACGAGAGAGAAAAGAGAGAGATGATTCACAACTCTCCTGGTGCCCTACACCTCTTTTCCTATGGTATCACATCCTTTTCCACATAGAGGGGACCGGACCTCATTAATTATATCATATATGGCACTCAAGCCCTTTAATTATTTATTATAATAACGCACATTGTGATATACTAAATGACTAACTTACAATACAATGTAAGTACTAAGCATGGCTAAGTGCTACACTAAGGTAGCTTATCTATCTCCTGATGTGGCACATTGTCGACCACTCTTGCATGATCCTGATGTCATCCATCATGGATATGGTCATTATTTCCAACACTCCCTTGAACGAACATCCATGATCAGCAACAAAGCAAATTGTCAACTGAAATATCCAAGAGCTATGCAAAAGAAAAATATCCAAGAGCTATGCAAAAGAAAAAGTACTCTACTGAATCGCATCCACAAAACCTGCAACAAGTAAAAATAACACCTTCCTACTCATTGTACCCTGCACATAGATCAATCTTAGAGAAGATAGTAGTCTTCCCCAATTGGCCAAAGACATCAGTCATATGAGGAATCAAATATTGGCTCATGATGGTAAACTTGTTCAAGGCTCAATAATCAATACTGAGTTGCTCAGTACCATCTTTTTTGTGAACGAGTGGTACTAGGGCAACAACCAGACTCTAACCTCGGAACAATCTATATATACTAAAAGAAAAGTGGTTTCCGGGCAGCTCACGCTGCCCGTCACGCTCTCACGGGAAGCGTGAGCTGCCCGAGAACCCTCTTTTTTGAAAAAAATTTCCCTCGAAGGAACGCGTCGAGAGAGAGAGAGGGATACATGGAGAGGAGAGGAGAGCGCGCATGCAAGAGAGATGACTGATTGTCTGAAGGCTTTCAGAAGCACTGCAAAAGTCTCCGTCTTCAAACAGAGCCTTGCATCCTTTATCGGAAAACAGATTCCCAGGTATTTTTAGATATAGATCGGCATGCCTGCATGTTATTGCATTATGATTCCACAAGAGGTGCTTGCAGCATTATCGACCTCCAGTTCCTCAAGGAGCATTTGGATACTTCCAACGGAGGCATCCGTCATAAGGTTTATGCTCCGGATGGAGGGCTGCTTTTGATTGCGTCAAATCAGAGCGATCACCATGAACGATTCAGTGTGTGTAAGCCCTTATTGAAGTGTTGGACACAACTGCCGATCTTGCCTGTGGCTCCAGCTACCCACTGTCGTATACGAAGGTTGGTGGTGGACAATCACCAAGGAATGCCCAATCGCTCTGACTCTCTGTTTCTCTCTTCTCTCTGGCCGCGGGCAAACGTACTTCTAGAGCCATGCCGCTTGGACAAAGACACAAACAGGGACAATTGCTTCGAACAATTGCTTATCGAAAACGGAACCAAATACAGGAGAGAGAGAGAGAGAGAGAGAGAGAGAGAGAGAGAGCGATTGGGCAATGAAGCAAACACGTGCATCTACAAATGCCGCTTCAATTGAAAGCCCTAAAACGGCATCATCAATTCCTTACCCAACCATTGTGATCGGCTGCATCGAGCGAAAGAAGCAATCAGTTTGATCATCAACACTTTCTACAGCAACAAGGAAATATTTCTTCGAGAGAACTGATAAGCAACGCCTCAGATGTAAGCATATGATTGACAAATGCATTGGGCTTTCTTACTTAGTACAAAACCGATGTAATGATTGGGTCTTTAATGCTATTTTGCTTGTATGCAGGCGCTGGACAAGATCCGCTTCGAGAGCCTGACAGATAAAAGCAAGCTAGATATGGAAAACCAGACTTCTTCATTCAAATCATTTCTGACAAAAGCACCAACATTCTCACTATTATTGACAGCGGGATTGGAATGACCAAAGCAGTTGAGCCCTGCCTCTAATTTCTTAGTTTTGCTCCACATTTTTAGCATAATTGTTCAATCTCATTTGTATATTTGCTGTGATTGTCAGGTCTGCCTCAAGCCGCATTCATTTCGCCCGTATTCATTTGGTAAATTTTGTGAAAGGTGGAACACACTAGAGGCACAATATATTCATTGCTCATGGCATTGTTGGAGCGTTTAGCAAATTTGGCTTTAATAGGTTGGTAAATTCTATTTTTTCCGATCTTACGCAAGGGTGCCTTACTCGAGAATTTTATCCATTTTCTTGTCTTTTTTAGCAATTTTGTTGTTCCTGGTAAGCACAGAAGCTGCAAATCTCATGCTTACAAATTGCATTATTACATATAAAGACGATGGCAATCCATGGCTAAATTTATCACATTACTATAGCTAACCACAAAGATACGAGCATGGCATGCATTGTCATCTGCATGTTTCTACTAACATGATTATTGTGCACATTTGTGCATTACTGTCAGCTAATCTCATGCCATATCTAGGCTATTGATGTAGAGTGTAGAATTGCAGAAATAGGTGCAACAGAAGTTGCAATCAGGATAATTGGGGAGCAGAAGCAGATTAGAAGAAATGCCGGCTTTGCCTTTTCCCATGGCAGAAATGCACTTGAAGGTTCATCTGCTGATTCGCCACCATCTTCAGTCACATAGAACGATGGGGGGTGATACTCCGGCAAGTCCATCAGCAAGTCCACGTTCTGTCAACATCGAGGATTTTGAAGGCCCTGATGCAGGTGCTGTCAACAACAACAGAGTGGCAGTCGCACAAAGATATGACTTTCAACCTTTTTCCAGATGGATTGAGCAAGTCTTGCCCTTTAAAGTATTGTTGCTAATTGTTTTTGTGTGACAGCACCTGCAAGGTATGAACAATCTCTAAGTCTGGTAAGCTAAAATTTTCATGATTTTTGGCTTTTCCACAAATCTGTGGCATCTGGTTATGTAGCAGAAAAATGCTTTATTGCTTATTTCAACAGTGATCATTTTTTTGTTTATTATAAAACTTCACTAGCCATTGATCATTTTTTTGCTTCAATTATCATTCATTTTTTTGCTAAAAAAGTAAATCAATGTCCATTGTTGATCACTTCGCTAGCAATGATCATTTTTTTGTTCGCTAGCAAAGTATAAACTTTTGCCATTTAAGGCAACTTTCAAATACACTTGAAAAAAAGCTGCAGCTATTTACGAATATTTTCTGTTTCTTCAATGTCCATTAAGAATTGTTTCGATCGTATCAGTGGACCGGTTTGGGCGGAGAGTTTTGTGTCTAGAAGCCTCACTGCAGATGATGATTCCACATGTGAATCAGAATACCTAATTTTGGATGTCGTTGCTTGGATTTTCGTTAGTTTGTATTGTAAAGTATACTCATGGCAATGTTTGTCGTTTGTAGCTTAATCACGATCAAACTATTAGCTTAGGATTCAATTATAGAAAATTTTCTGAACAGCAAAGAATTTGAGATTGACTTTAATTTCTAATTCAATTTTATAGCCGTATAAGCTAATTAAACTGCCATTGATTGAATGCAAAACTTTGTTTTGATCGAACGTGCAGGTTGTGATTGCTATTTTGTTAGGAACAGGACTCCATAACGGGCCAGACAAGCTCACGCATGCCTCTGCTACAGTGGTAGTGCTGACGATTTGCCTTTTCGTTGCTGCATTTGCCTGGTCTTGGGGTCCGTTGGCATGGCTTATTCCCAACGAGATTTTCCCTCTGGAGATCAGATCCGCCGTTCAGAGCATAGCAGTATCCACAAATCTTTTTTTCACCTTCGTGCTTGCGCAATCCTTTCTGTCCATGCTATGCCATTTCCGCTACGACACTTCCTCTTCTTTGCTGGCTTTGTGGTCATTATCAACATCACAGCTTTTACTTTTAGGTTGCTTCTGATCCTCATCAACATGTACATTGTCATTTTATGTGTTGTGCATCTTTGTACAAGGCCTCCAGACTGCAGTAAAGGCACACAGTCACCCATTTTGAGGATCATTGTTTAGGCCATTTAGCTACAGGGACATGCTCAAGGCTGCAGTAGCTGCCAAAACTCCTCTAGGATTAAAGGCCAAAGAGGCCATGGAGAAGGTTTTTGCTCCATTTGTTTTTTATTACGATTGGTGGGTTTTGTATGGGATTTTCTTGATTCTCTGTGCACAAAGTTTGTATTTATTGTTTATGGCTACATTTTCTTCTACTTTTAGACAGAAATGAACAAGTCGACGAACGGGTTTCATGCCTATATTTATGAGCAATGTTGAACCGTTGATAGATGTTGCATGAAGGATGGTCATTAGTTTTCTGTGTAACAAACTTGGTACTGTAGATTGCTTCCTTCTAAGTCACATGCGCTTTCTTCTAAGTCACATGCAATCTTTAATTTTACAGGGTTTTGCAATAATTGCTAAGCTCAACTGACGTGAATCCCATTTCCCAATAGCATCTATCTAAATAGCCAGTTTCATCTCGTGAATCATACTACTTTCTAATATATGACTAGCGATACGTTTCACACATCTCTGCAACTTCCTATCAATCTCTCACACCGATAACGGTTGTTAAGTAGTTTGAACTTTGATCTTAATCTATTTTCATTGAATACAAGCTTCATTGTTTGTTTCTATTTGTCGTTTTGTAGTATTTGTAGCATAGTGTGTTATGTTTTGTAGTATATGTCACTATCATACATGTTAGAAGAACCTTGGTAGGGATCATACAAAACGAAGAACATAGCTCAAGAACATAGCTCGAGCCTCATATCTATATATATATATATATATATATATATATATATATATATAAAACGAAGGCTAATGTATCGCATGAAAGATCACAAAGGACCGCATTTTGACCGCATTTCTCTCTGCAAAGGACCACATTTCATTGCATTTTGACCACACACACACACACATGCATGCATGCATGCATATACACACACACACATGCACACCTAAAAGCACACACCCGCACACATGTCAAAGTGTCGAAGCTTCATGTCGATGCATGTCGAAACCATCCAAAACAGTACCCCCCAAATGACTGGCCGACAAAATTTTCGCCGCATCTAATTATGTCCACCCTCAATCATCCATTGCCCGCTCTGAGCATCATCCACACGTCTCGACCACAAGCTGCCACCTAGATCGTCGGCCGTCCATTGCCCGTCAACGACGGGCACGCTTTGTTAGTAAAACCACACTAAAATCAATTAGATACTTGCCATTGGTTCTTAGCCTCCTCAAACCTAGATAATCTATAGGGTGGCAAGTATCGTGGCTCCTCAATAACATACCGGTACTGCTATAAAAGTTTAATGACTATTGGAGAACCACTGGGTATCTTTGATAACTCGAAACAGCCGGGAAATTGCCTCATGAACACACATAAGTGCTATACAACAAGCTTTTGATAACTTCACAATAGATTGTTTACCGAAAATTAACTGGTAGTCATCCTAAGTCTATACCAGTGTTGCAGCGAATCGCGATTCGCTGGCTATCGCAATTCAGCAAATCGCGATTCGCTGAAGAGAATTGATGTTCAGAATCATGATCCTGATTTTTTGCAGCACGGTTACTATTCAAGATTAACAGCAGTTTTTGCAGATTTCAATGTTGGATTTATTGCACACCTATTTCAATGTATTCAGTAATGAGCTTCAAGTTTCGATTATTGATAGTGAGTTTCGATTCTATATCCAGGATTCTGATCTAATCTGTGTCCAGGTTTGTCGCAAATTGCTTCACTGATCATTATTACATTGCAAATTCAGTTCAAGAGGGACACAGAAAATAGATGAAATGTCTCAGATGCAAGCATATCAAAAAAAGAAAAAGCGATTCTCTAAAAATTAAAAAAATCCGCAAATCGCAGTTCAAACCGCGATTCGAGGTTCCATTAAGCAACTATGCCTCTATACCATCAAAAGTGTATTAATAACAATCTTGTGTAATGAGCCATGGAATCTTCAACCCTATGGAATCCAACCACAAGACCTTATTCCATCAACTTCATCACTACTCAAGTCTTCAATTCCCTAGAGTCAATGTAGGTCACATGCACAAATATATGTCCACGTTAGCTTTCATACATTTGAACAATGATTAATGTACTAAGTTTCTGTCACTTCTCTAGAGGTGAACTTTGAAGAGCAAAATCAGTCATGACGAAAGCAAGCACTAACAAACAAAGTCAATCAAATGAAGTCTCTACTTCTTGAAGGAGAGAAGAAAAATTTACATTTTATCGTTCAACTTGTTCAAAACTTAACTAGAAAGCATAGCTAGTGGGCAATATGCACCTTTAAAGATAAAAAGAATCCTCAATATGCACCCTAAACCTTAAACCCTAAACCAATCGAAACATAAAACCAAATAGTAAGCATCAAGTATGTTCTAGCCACTAGAGAGCATAATTACGTCTCCCATATATCTGAAAATGACCGTCACCTGAAATAAAGTAAATAATCATGTCTCTCTCTACATTGGCGTGTAATACTAAAAAAATTTGTGATGACATGATCTAGCGTCATGTCGTGGCATTCTGGTAGCGGTGTCTACTCTTTACATTAGCGTAAGTGTCAATGTCGTTGAATGAAGAAATAACTCTACCCCGCTCATGACACCAACTAGGGATAGCTCTAGGGCGGCATCTAATGAGGAATGAAGTAATGTGGAGCTGAGTATCACTCTATTGTTGTCGAAGGTCCTCCTGACAAAGGTTTCTCCAAAGAACAAACATGTCTCGTATCATCAAGGTGACATAACACGGGTCCTCATATGATATTAAGGAGCGCAATGTAACTAGATGATCACGAAAGACACAATGATATTGGCCTCTGACAATAATACCAACCTTTGATATAAAAGTATGTGTGTCTTGTCTCCACGTATAACTAGTGAAAAGAGACTCGATGTTGTCCCATGTAAATCTAAGGTCATGCGACAAACAAGAGTTCAGATACTGAGGGGGTGACAATTCCCCTAAAGCGTCTCTCGTCAAGAAATGAGTGCAGTAGAAGTTAGATTGGACTCAGCCAAGCCATGTCCTTTGGATATATGTCCAATGTAGAAACCTCCTAATATATTGATGAGTTCCCTCTAGGAGATGTGATATGGAGAACTTGCAAGACCTAGCTATGGAGTATCTTAACTACAATACTAGATCAACCAAGAAACCTTGAGGAACTTAGCTATGGAAAACATCAAATACAACGAGAATTGCATAAGAACCTCACAACACCAAAAGTTAGAAGAGAAAATCAACTGCTAGAGGTCCTCCAAATCCCTTGTGAAAAAAGCACCTTTAGTACATGCATAGAAAGTCTAAGTGTTAACCATTTGAGTGAGCTACTTAGCCAAATGGGCCACTTGCACTAATTTTCTTAACTTACAAATAGGGGGTCTCATGTATTTAATTAATAACAAGCCCCATGAGTTATGTATCAACATAATTATTGCTTAGCCAAAGGGATAAAATACACATTACTCTTCAACACCTCCCCTTAATGGCGATTTTATTTAAGCTAACACCAAACTTATCTTTACTAAATGGCTTAGTAAAGATATCAACAATCTGACGTCGTTGACTATCTTTGGGGTCACCATCATTTGTACCCATAGTTTCTGACTTCCACATTTTCCCCACCTCCCTTTCTGATCACTCATTTCTCTCCTTCGATATCGGCCACCTTCCACCCACTCATCCATCTACACTACCCACGCTTACCCGAGCACCCACGTACACATTTGATCCCACTTACATGCCGCTATACCGGCAGTCCTTAGCTTCACTTTTACACTCCTTTCCTCATGACAGTCCAGTCGACACCCAGGCTGATTTCCTCACCACCTCTCTCCACACGGCCGCATCATTAACCCTCCCCACAAACCCCACCCCAAAAAGACCTAACGCACACCTCGACCACTACACCCTCCTTGGTACGATACTGAGTGCCGCTCTCTCCATCAGTCAGTAACCCACTCACGCATCCATGCCCCACATCTGCTTCGATCTTCCCGACGCTCCTACCATCGTGCTCTCCGCCGTAAGAAACGTTCCCATGATGATTCTGAAGGTAAACGTCTCATTGACCTTCTTTTCAGCTCTTCTTCGGGTGCTTTTTGGCGCGAGTTCATTCCTCGCTCTCCACCACCTCTCTTGGAGGACCTCCGCATATGGACTGATTATGCTACTAGCCTGTACACGGTCCCTACCGACTCACCTATCGCCATATCTCCACGCCCACCTGAGTTCTCCTTTTTCACATCTGACATGGTACTTGCAGCCATTAAGAAGATGAAGTCCCACAAGGCCAAAGATATCGAAGACCTTGAATCTGAACTCCTTACCCATGCCTCCGACTTACTCGCCCCCACTATAGTCACCCTTCTTAACTCTGCAGTTGTCTCTGGTTTCCCATCCTCCTGGTGCACTAACATTATCCACCCCATCCATAAGAATGGTGACCCCATGATTCCGAGTAACTACCGCACCATCATAATTGGGCATGTCCTGGCGAAATTATATGGTACTATACTACAGTCTATTGTGAGCTCAGAGGCGGAGACTAGGAGACTACATGCCATGGGTCAGGCTGGTTTCCGAGCACATTATTCTACGCCAGATCACATCTTAACATTGCGAGCCTTGATTGAGGAGGCTAAGCACAGGAGAGAGAGGGTTTACTGTTGTTTTGTGGACTTCAGGAAAGCCTTTGATTCTGTTCCTCGCTCATTGCTCATCCAGAGGACTCCGAGACCTCGGCTTCTCCACCGACATTGTTCTTGCTGTAATGTGCACTTTATGAGTGTGTCCTTGGTTGTTTCCGACATAGCAGTGGCATATCTGAGCACATCTGGAGCACTATTGGGGTGAAGCAGGGTTGTTCCCTCTCACCAGTCCTCTTTGGCTTGTATATTGATGAGTTGGAGAGAGTCATTACACAAGGTGGTGGTACTGGCTGCAAGCTTGGTGACATCTTGATTGCTTGCACTATCCTCCGGACAGCGTCTTCACGATCAGGGCTACAGGCTATCATGGTTCTCTCAGGCCTCTCACCTCCTACTTGTATCATTTGGCATCTCCATCATAGAGCTCCCCTCCGGCACACATCAGTATATCAGACGCTTCCTTTATCGCACATATCTAGAGCGGACTTGGCGTAACCAGTTAGGGGTTAAGCCAGCTTTCTACCAGACTCATTTCTTGGAGCTAAATGCATCAGGGACCCCAATCATGCCGCGCTACTTGGACTCGGGACTATCACATTGCCTCAGATTCACATTGGGGCAGCTCAGGGTGTCCTCTCATCAGCTAGCTATTGAGACTGGGAGGTTCCACGGTATTCCCAGAGAGGAGCGGATTTGCCAGTTCTGCTCTCTAGGTAAGGTGGAGTCTGAGGAGCACTTTATATTTAGGCACCCTGAATATTATGAGATCAGACGGCGATATCATTGCCTGTTCCGAGAGATGCCTACCACTCTACGCTCTCTCATAGCTTATGAGGACCCACGGTGTGTTGCTCTGATGGTACACGAGATGTCCAGACTACGGAGAGATTTAGCATTTTACCTCACAGCCATTGATTACTTCGTTCTTTACTAGACGGAGATCGCGTGATTTAGTACGTGAGGATGAGGATTATGATGATGACGACGACGACGAGGATGGTGGACGCTCTCATGCTCATAGAGATAGTGTACCTCCCACCATCATGTTTCCGAAAGGAGAGAGAGAGAGGTTTAAGTAGCCTACACCAGGGTCCCTGCCTGACAGGTGTTCGAGCAATGGCAGCAAATAGCAAAAGGACAGGGGAGGGGGAGGGGGAGAGAACCTATGACAACCAGCCTCGTGTTATTGTTCAAAAAATTAACTTGAGATCTAAGTTGCGTCAGAAAGGCATTCCGGAACATCGGAAAAAGCACAAAAAATTTATCAGTAGAAGGAAAAGCCTTAAGCTGAATGTGTGCATGTGCGTGCGAGAGAGAGAGAGAGAGAGAGAGAGAGAGAGAGAGAGAGAGAGAGAGAGAGAGAGAGAGAGAGAGAGAGAGAGAGAGAGAGAGAGAGAGAGACCACGCTAACCAGCCTCATGCGCTATTGTTTGAAATGTTAACGTGGAATGAATGCACGGCACAGATTATATATTAGGAGGAAAAGCCTTCCAATGAATGATATCTATGAACATGCAGCAGTGGAAGAAACCAAAAGTCCAAATAGAAGCCTATGCCGGCTTCTTACAGATCAACAAAAAATTTTGAAATACCTGCAGCCTAGCTCTCCTCTCTTCCTTCCGTTGGGCCAAAGCAACATACAAAGGCTTGCTGCCAACCATTCTTCCATTCATTTCCGCAACCTGAAAAAGTGAATGCAATGCAAAAAAGGAACTCTAAATACAGTCATGGACCTGCTTGGATAAAAACCATGAGTAGATGAAGCCAAAGATGAGTCTTCCAGAATTTTAAAGCTTAAAATCTTAACAGCGTGCTATATTTAATTTCCAAACTATATACAAAGAAAAGCAAAGAATAGTATTAAATTATCCAAGCATTCAGTAATATTATACCGCTCGACTTGCTTCTTCAGGAGCAGAATATGCAACAAATCCTGATCCCCTGCTCTGTCCTTGAGGGTCTCTCATTACCTGGATGACATTCACAAACTTGTGAAAAGTCTTCTAATATAATACTCATATGGAGCATATCATGTATCCAGCATATCTTTGAGACCCAAAGAACTCAAACTTCAAAAATGCCAGGCAGACTTGCAGATGCCAGATTTTCAAGTGACAGCACTTTGGCAGGTGTAAACATGTTTACACAACAAATCAAACTCCAGCATTCATGAAAAATATCACAAATTAACCAAGCAACATTTGCACATCAAATTAATGATTGCCTCTGGTGAACTGGGATTGGCGCTCCAACTTTAAAACTTGTCCATCTATCATTTGAAACGAACTAATCACAAGTTGAGAATAGGCATAGACATACCTTGCACGAGGTTATATTCCCAAATGCTTGAAAAAGCTCTTTAAGCTTCTCGTCATCAAATGTGTCATCAAGGTTCTTAAGATAAAGATTAGCACCTTGATACTTCTCAATCTTGTCCTTGCGATCCTGCTCAAATTTGGCTCTCAATTCTGCCTCCCTCTCAGATTTTTTCTGTGCACGTCCCACATACCATTCTTTTTCATCGATCTTTCTACCATTCAAAGATTCCACCGCCTTAGCTGCATCATCTGTATGCTCAAAGTTGACAAAACCAAAGCACTTTGACTTACCATCAGGATCTCTCATCACTACAGCACTACTGATAGAACCAAAGGAGCCAAAAACCTGCCGTAGGTCATCTTCAGTTGTAGTCTCTGAGAGGTTCTTCACAAATACATTATTGAACTTTGATGCTGCTGGTACATTGTCCCTTTCTTGCCGACGTACAAAGGGCCCCACATAAACTTGTTTATCATTAAGAAGCATTCCATTTACTTGATTTATTGCATTTTGTGCCGATTCATCCTGATCAAACTGAACATAGCCGTAACCCTTAGACTGACCAGAAGAGTCAGTTGCCACCTTACAAGAAAGAATAGTCCCAAATACTGAAAACGTATCACTAAGTGCCTTGTTGTCGATATTTTTATCAAGATTCTGCAAAAAATCACAAAAAGTTACAAGTTACATCAGTTTTAGTGGTTAAAGGAAATCACTAGTGATTAAACTAGAAAAAAATAGAAAGGTTAAGCAACTGCCATTGCAAACTTTGGTAGCATTTGAGACCATATTCAGTCACATGCATGCTAAGATTCTGCTCTCAAAAATCTAGTTCACAATCTGGGTTCCACAAATACATAATATGTTAAAAAGATTAGAATCAGGCATGTTAAAACAACCACGAAGCAACATGGGAAACCCTGAACTATTTCTCCCATAATAGCATCTACGAGACAAACAAAAGGTCTAATCAATAAGAACTGTAAAGGAATGCAGAACATAGAGCACGGGTACCTTTATAAATATGTTGGCTGCACCACTTTTGCGAAGACTAGGGTCTCGCTGGGAAAACATTATTCGTATCGGCTTCCCATTGATAGGTGTATAGTTAAGCAACTCTATAGCCCGATTAGCTGCATCACAAAGAATTAGCATCAATTTTGAAAAAAAACTGTAAACTGGCATCTTCAAATCTAAAACATGAGAAAATGTTTCCACATTTTCATTGATGCGTATACGTGTGAGGTCATGTCCACACGTAGAACCACTATGTTTCACAACTTTATGGATCAAGCACAAGGTCCTGATGGCGGGATAAGCTTCAAAAGAGCCAAGCAAATATTCTCATCTTACAGCTAGATATATGATAAATCTTTTTTGCATATGAAGAACAAACCGAGATTGACTTAAATTTCAAAAGTATTACAGGCTCCTCAAAGAAAACACACACCCTATTTCTATTCTGGAGTTCATATGTTTGTGACGATGACTTTAGCTAGCAGAATCAAATTGGATCCAGTGTGAAAATAATCAGCTGTTTGTAACTTTTTTGAGAGACTTTACTCTGACATAGTCTGAAGTTGAAGTCTGAACACACCAGGGACATACTGATTACAATTGTACTCCCATTTTTGCCAATGAGAGGTCAAAGGATAGATCAGAGAGTTTCACTCTCATTGATTAAGCCTTTCATTTCATTGCTCACATACGTGCGATAAACAATATAGAATCTACATCTCAGAAAAATCAAAACTAACTTTATTTATAAGCAACTTTGAATGTCTAGACTCTAGAATAACAGTGGATCCATCAAACCGGTGTCAAATCCCTATAAAGCTGATTAAGCTTAAAACATAACAGCAAATGGTGCTCTTCCATGAGATTGAAATTTTTGAGAAACTAAATCCTTGCATTGAAATGCCTAATGAAACAAGCAAGGAACAAAATAGAAACAATGTGAAACCCTAAATCTTGGAAATATTAAAACTAAATTATATCAAGGCAGGTTTCAATCTCTAGCGTAACAGGGATCCATCAAACAGGATCTATAAAAACCAATTAACCTTGAAACATTATTTCATGTGGAGCTCTTCCACCAGATTGGAACTTCTGACAACCTAATCCTTGCATCGACATGCCTAATCTAAAACAGCAATGAACGATATAGAAACAACATAAGAATCTGAATCTCTAAAAAAGATAAAACTGAAGTTTATCTATCCAAGCAAGCCTGCTTGGATGTCTAGAATACAAGAATCCATCGAACCAGTGTTGCAAATCCCTAAAAACTAATCAACCTTCCAACATTACAGCATATGGTGCTCTTCAGTGACATTGAAACTCTTGAGAACATAAATCCTTGTGTTACCATGCATAAATCTGAAACATTAATAGATGAAAGAGAATAAAAACAATACATCAATCATGGAAAAAAACAAATAATATGAATTAGCTGAAAAAGAACGAGAAAAGCGCACCTTCTTGACCGCTATTATAATTGACGTAAGCATAACCAAGGGAACGCTTGGAGATAAGATCCCTGCAAACACGTATAGACACCACCGGGGCGATTTGACTGAAGATCTCATAAAGCTGCGCCTCCGAAACATTAACATCTAGATCTCCAACGTATAATGATGTAGAGTTGAACTGCGTAGGCACGGCAACACCTGTCTGATGAGCTATTTGCTGCGGGATCTGAACTTGTCCTTGAGCCATAATACCTATTTTATAGCCCTCTGTAAGCTGCTAGATCTGCTTCGATACGTGTATTAAAATACTTTCGAACACAATGGCTGTCCCTTCGATTATTATTGAAGCTGCTAGATCTGCCCCGATACGTTTTATAAAATATTATCAAATTTTAAAGCTCCCTTTTTGCTTATTTTTTAAGCTGCCGGACCTGCTCTGCTACGTTTTGTGAAATAGTATCGAATATTGTAGCTGCCCCTTTGCTTATTTTCAAAGCTGCTAGATCTGCTCTGATATGTGTAAAGTATTATCAAATATTATAGCTGTCCCTTCGCAATTTATTGAAGATACTAGATCTGCTCCGATCTGTTTTGTTTTTTTTCTCAGTTTTTTGGCTGTTTCAGTTTTTTGGAATTTTCTAGACGCTTCCCTTCAGAAAACTTGTCACCAAAACTATCCGACAGAGCGAATCGATCAAGCGGAAACCAAACAAATCTCACAAATCTGACAAAGACCTGCTGCTTCGCCGCTCAGATCCACCCACACACACCTACAGCAGATCCAGCCAGCCAGACTCCCAAACGGATCTTCCTGAGGCAAACGAGGAGGCGGCTACAGAATTATAATGCTCTAGATTTTCAAAAGCCTTGGCAGCATCATCATTTCTGATGCTGCTGCTGCAGAAAAGGTGGGGTGTGTGTGTGAGGGAATAGGTTTTGGTGGCAGGAGTGAGGGGTGCGCTTACGATCGTTGAAGATTCATGGCGAAGAATTGATCCTCGCACCTCCCCTGGCAAAGGGGAAGGAGGAGGAGAGCAGAAGCGAGCGCAAAGCAAAGGGCTTAAGATCCAAGGAAGTCGCAGCTACTCAGCTCTTCATCTGCCGCCTGCTACTATGCTCTATAATAGCACCACCAGCAGCAGCAACATAACAAAACCACAAAAAAGAAAGCAAAATAGAGAGAGAGGGAGGTGGGGACACATGTGCATTGGAATTTGGGGATCCCCTCTCCCATTGGGCCCCCCATTTTGGGAAGTACAGGTGTGATTTATCACATGTTGAGATGTGGTAATGTTGTGACGAGGATGTCCGATGTCTCACTTGGTCATGCATCTTTACTATCGATGGTAACTTGTAAATGCATCTTGTTTTTCGAGAGGAGCTCAAACTTAGGACCAAAGAAACTCTGGATATCAAGCTAACCAAGTGAGCGAACCCTCGAGATGTTAACTTGTAAATGATAGCGTTAACTAATTAAGTGACTTCCTTTATATTGTGCACGGTATATTGGACATTCTGAAACCAAATGATCTTGTTTACTGGTTTACTTGACTTCCTCTATGTCGTTCCTGAATCCAAGCTAGTTTTAGGATTGTCAACATTTGTTGGACTTATGAGTTGGTTTATGTGGGGGGGGTGATTCAATGTGTGAGTGAGTGTGTGTGTGAGAGAGAGAGGGTGTGTACATGGAGTATAAAACACCTTTGAAGCTAGTTGGTAGGAGTTTGCAAATGTGCATGTGAGTTTGAGGATCATGTGAGAAACTGAGAAGAGAGAGAGAGAGAGAGAGAGAGAGAGAGAGAGAGAGAGAGTGTGTGTGTGTGTGTGTGTGTGTGTGTGTTTGTGTTTTGTAGGGTGTGAAGGTTAGAAGGGCCCTCTTATCTCTCAAGGGAACGAAGTACATCATGCCTTGTTGAAAATTGTTAGAGAAGATGACTTGCAAATTATTAGAAAGGATGCATTGGAGAAAAATATTCAATGTGAATTAATCATTTATACTCCATACTTGTTTTGAGATGTGTTTGAGTTTTGATGCATTGATTGAGTTTTGCTCGTTTTCATTAATGTCAATTGTTGAAAGCTTAGCAGAAGATAAGAGATTGTTTTGAGCAAATCAACAATTTTGTTTGTGTGTTCGAGGCTATAAATATTGTGTTTAAGAACATAAGAGATCTCATTTTGCTAGCTTTTCTAAGGAAATAAGAGTTTTTGCTTGATGTATATTTTGTTTCTTGCTTGTTTGTTGTGATATAGGTTTCTTATTTTTAGGGTTAGGGCATATGTAAAAGTAAAGGGGGGGTGGGGGGGGTTGCAAATGGTTGGTCACATGACAAATGGTAAATTGATCTCGCGTGATGTATGTTATGGTTGATCACATGACTTGTGGTGCTTATTTTATATTTGTAGCCTCAAGCATATAAAAGAAAAGGCCTTAAAGCAACTATGGCTACATTATCGTGGTGGCACCACCTACATCCAAGGGTGGGTCTAATGCTAAACTTGACTTATAGAAAAGAGCCACAAACTTCATTTGTCCTTGGTGCATAGACACTTCTCGAGAGGTGGGATCATCGCTAGGTTGGTGGTCCCATGGATAGTCACAAGCATGTGCGAAATGTTGCCGAAGAGCAAAACTAGGGAGAGAAAGTGGGGAGAGAGAGAGAGAGAGAGAGAGAGAGAGAGAGAGAGAGAGAGAGAGAGATAATGTAGGAAATGATAGACAAAACGCATTTTGTTTATTCTCATTGGTCCACATTGTATTTGAAGGGCAGTTGCAGTGGATTGAAAATATGACATGTGCTTATAGAAATTCATGGAAAGAGAGCATGTCTTTAGAATTTTTAGAAAGAGAAACTTTGAGAGAGAGAGAGAGAGAGAGAAAAGGCATAAAATCCCAAGAGAGAAAGACAGGAGCGCAGTTGGTGAGAGGGAGAGCCCGGATTTCTCAATCTTTTAGGGTAATTTTTAAGGTCTTTTAAGGTTTGAGATGAGGAATATCCATAATGTGAGTTGTGTGTGTGTGTGTGTGTGTGTGTGTGTGTGTGTGTGTGTGTGTGTGTGAGAGAGAGAGAGAGAGAGAGAGAGAGAGAGAGAGAGAGAGAGAGAGAGAGAGAGAGAGAGAGATACAAGACCGCACTTAGTTCCTCTTGACAAAGCAAGACTGAAGCTTTTTAAAGCCTTTATTCATAATCCAACAAGGTAAAATATAGCTGAAAAGTAAAATACAGTACTAGAAAGCACCATAAAGCATAACCACTTTCAAGACGTCCAGTTGATACCTGCCACCATCCCACAAAACAAAGCCGCTCAAGTTAGTTCGGTGAGGAAGACAGGTGTCATAGCTGAACGACAGTTGTTATTCATGTCCAAAAGAAGTTATACTACTTAACAGCTTTGAATAGCGATTTAAAACATAGTCCAGTCTTCCCATACAGACAATTTTTTAGGATAGGCCAAGCCGTCATATCACCGTATCAGGGCGGGTGCCATACTGATCAGCTTACGGTCAGTTGGTCCGTATCAGTTCATTTTAATTAAAGAAGAGCATGAAAAGTTTAAACCGTTCGGAGTTTTGCTTAGCCAAAAGGCCTGGTGTGAACACGTGTGCTGGTATCAGAGCAAATCCATGCTATATTGACCCAAGTGACCCTTACAGCATAAGTTATGTCACGCACTATTGTCCATACTCTTGAGCATATCCATGCTTTCCAATTGTATCTCACCAAAAGTCTAAAGTAACACTAACAGAGGTAAGGTGAAGTGTTGTCATGAATGTTATATCAGAATGATATTACATCCACGGTATCAGTACACTATATAGGAAAGATGTGATTAATACAGAGTAAGAGACTGCCAATGTTTGTATTGGGTAGTAGGGCAGATCTGTGCCATTCTACTCCCTTAGTATAAACTATGATTCTTACGCATATCCATGTTGTCTTGGATCATAATACTGGAGTCCTTACTGTTACTTTTGGTGACAAATTCTTATTTCAAGGTATTTTAGTTTGATTTGAGTGTGGTCTTTCCGAGTAATGGTATATCATAGCCTTTATGGAACCGAAACTACCATACTTACCAAAGTTGTGAAGAGTTTATTTAAACTCGGAAAGCATACCTGAATGGTTGTAGACGAAGCTTCTTGAGAGGCAGCCATAATAGTTCTTACTCTTTTAGATCATAAGCAAGCCAAGAAACCGTGGAGTGAGCATATTGCTACGAAGAGTTATGTAGAAAGCACTTACAAGACATCTTTTGACCATGTTAGTTAACTTGCATTGCAGAGATCCAGTTGGTTGCATACCTTGCAATATTGAGTAGTCGGTTCAAGAAAGAACCAAGTAATATTCTGACGAAGCCAGAGTAGTATAATGAAGCTACAACATGAGATATCATTAGCTTCATACTATGAGAACAAAAGATCTATGAATACTTGTAAAGAGAGCACATATGTTAGAGCTAAGCTTAAATGTGTCCATCCTTCTATCGCTGGTTGGGAGAGGCTTTTAAAGTGAAGAAGTCTATGAACAGATAGCATAAGTTTATGGCCCATCGCTGGACAGTTAGCCATAAATGAATTTACAGTATTAATATTTGAAAAGGAGGTGCCTCTCATGTCCGTCGCTAGAACAACAGGGTCTTTATGTGTAAATTGGTGAGTAAGTGTGAGTCCATCATGCCTATGCTATCCATCACTGGATAGAACATAACAATATTGATAAACACTCATATTTTGGATAGTATGTAGCGATCTGTCCATCGCTGGACAGCGCCCATTCTATTCCCAAAAAGTGCATGTAGTATGTGCAGGAGTGAGGCAACCCTCCATCGCTGCCCTCTAAGCCATAAAGAGCAAGTTATAGCATGGAAAAATCGTAATTATATCATTGTTATCACCTGCGTTTTTAGAAGAATATCACATAACCAAAATTGTCCATCGCTGCCTACCGAGGCAGGATGGATGGTTTCAAGAATCAAAAAGTGTCATTGTTGTCCATCGCTGCTCAATGCATTTTTAACCTATCACAGCCTTTACATGGTTTAGAGTGATAAATGGCATATCAAAGCAGAACATTATTAAAGCATCCTTCTCCGGAAAGTAGAGTAAATGCGACCGGAGTGTAAGAGAGAAGCAGATACATACCGTAAGCTATCAAATCGTTGATAGGTAGGTAGGGCCACTTTCAGCGAGTGACAGAGGAGCAAAATTCTTCACCGGTGTTGTAAAGCAACATGGTTGAAAAGAGCATGCACTTATATTGCCCAGTAAGGTAGTAACCTGGAAGGAATGAGTGGGAGTGGGAAATTCCATTTCCCTCCAAATTATTTTAAACAGACAAAACCATTTCAATTTTTGTGGGAAACCCTCTAAGTTAAGAATGGAACTTCATCATATGCAAGGGTACAATAAGAAAACCTTGTAAGTTTGAAGTAGCGGTATGTCAGTATATGTCTACTTTTTAGTTAATGCAGTAGGGTGAAACTGAACAAAGGAGCATCCATGAGAGAGAGAGAGAGAGAGAGAGAGAGAGAGAGAGAGAGAGAGAGAGAGAGAGAGAGAGAGAGAGAGAGAGAGAGAGAGAGAGAATGTGGTGTATGTGTATATTTTTGTCTCTATGTTTGTTGAGAAGGGAGAGTAGACAAAACGTGTTTTTTAGATGTTGAACAATTCATGTCACTATTTATGTCCATGCTTGGCATTTGCAAGCTGCAATGCACTGAAAGAAAGGCAAAAATTTCAAAAGCATAACATATGAATGTCAAACTTAAATATTGCCCTTCCACTTGAAAGGTAGCTTTTAAAAAGTCAAATGTCATGCTAGTTTGAAATTTTTAAAAATTTATTGCAAAATATAAGATGAATATATGTATATAAGTGGTTGAAACCTATTTTATTTGAAAGGTACCTTTGCATTATACATGTCATGTGAAAGGTAATAAAAGAAAGTGCCCATCTGGGTGAAAAGTAAGGGTGCATGTCAAATTCCAGGCCTGTTTAGGTCCTAAAGTGTAGTGGCCAACATATTATTATGATATGGTAGGTAACCGATTGAGAATTGATCTGTGAGCTTTGAAGTGCTTAAAAATCTAAAGCCAAATTAGAATCATATTTGAGGTGAAAAAATGAATGGAAAAATGGGAAAAAGTCATCAATTGGAGACAAATTAGTCTAAAGGAGAGAGAGAGAGAGAGAGAGAGAGAGAGAGAGAGAGAGAGAGAGAGAGAGAGAGAGAGAGAGAGAGAGAGAGAGAGAGCTTTATTAATGTCTTTTCCATGCCAAAAGGCATATAAGACTAGTAAATGTACAAGTATGTGGTAACTGTAGGAGCATATGAAACGTCTCCAAGACTATAACAGAAATAACAAATCTAACTGCTATGAACTGAAATGGAAATTGAAAAAGATGCGATGATATATGAAACATGTGGGAGCATATATACTGCTAAATGTCATGAATACGGTATGACACTACCATCCAATCATGTCACGCTAATGCTATAAAAGGATGTAATACGGGCTGCAGCATAAAGCACTATTGGTGGTCGATGACGTCTTCTAGGAAGATGAGGTCAGGTAGCTCGTGCAACATCAGTATGAGTGGGACATTGTCTCTGATGTCTGTGGGCATGTAAGTCGTCATCATCCTCATCATCATAAGATGCTAGGTCTCGTCCTCTTCTCTTGGAGAAGAAAGAAGTGATCTAAGGTTGAGAAACATGACTCCGTTGGGTTGTCTGATTGTAGAATAAACATCTCTCGTATCATGAGTACGGTGCATCGGGAGTCCTCATAGGCTAGGAGGGATCGTAGAGTGACAGGCGCGTCACAAAACAGACAGTGGTACCTCCCTCTGATCTCATAATACACCAGACACCTAAAGATAAAGTGCTCCTCCGACTCCACCTCATCCAAGGAACATAACTGACAAATCCACTCCTCTCTCATGGTACCCTGGAATCTTTCAGTCTCAATAGCCAACTGATGTGATGATACGCGGAGCTGTCCCAACGTAAATCTGAGGCCGTGTGATAATCATGAGTCCAAATAGTGTGGCAAAACTGGAAACCCTACTATATCAAGCTCAATGAAATGAGTCCAATGTGAAGGATTTCAGATCATTCAAGATCCAAATCTATGTCTCTAATCTCTGGTTACAAAAAGAGCAAACCAACAATCCTGCCAATGTAGAAAAATCAGCATCTACATACAAAATGAGATGCAAACTCTAAGAGATACTGATCAAACATGAATCAAAACATATAATATAGTTGTTTTTCGTACAATTCCAGTACCCTATTATATTTCACACGTGTGGAACCAAAAATAACAATAAATGATCATTCTACAATAGAATTGTGAGATAACATCATGAGAGTGCACCAATAAGTAGTAGAACCCAAAGAGAACCATGTATAATAATGAAATGAGAGAGAGGAGAGAAGGTTCCTTTCTCCACGAGTTACAACAATATATAGCAGGTCCAAACCCTACTTTGCCACTTGGCTTTCTTTCCAATATGAAAAACCCTACTATTTTGGGACTAGATTCAATGTATCCAAAGTTCAAATTTGAATCTCTCTCAAACTCGACTACCAACTTTCCCACACTTTCAAACAGTGTTTATTGAATGTATTTAAACTAATATAACTTCAAAAAGTTTATCACTAAGTCTAAAATGAGTTTTGGCCTCAATTGACAATTTACCAAAATATGTTGAAATCTCTCACACTCTCTCTTCAACTAGTTTTGGCATAGTTTTAACCATACTACTTTGATCCAACTTTAGAATGATCTGCATCCTAAGTATAGATCTCCTTTCCAAGGTTCTAAAGTATATTTCATAATTGATATAGAGAATAGTGTCTAAATTGGATGCTTCACTATTTCTTACATCAATTTTACACGTCAAGATATAACTAGGACATGAATGTGAATGAAATGATTCTT
>MU832198.1:0-82510 GCA_029204225.1 Diphasiastrum complanatum | reverse complement strand
CTACAACTAATTAGAGAATTACAAGGGTGGCGGATTAGCCACAACCTAGAGTGTATCTACTAACTCGATGCCATCATATCAGACATCTATACTTCTGGGTACTTGTTATGACAATTGCTGGTCCTTCATGGAGCAATGAAGGCAGAAAAGTTTTCTACGACGTTTTTCATGTCGCGGTCCGCCAAATAGAAATATTTATGTTTCTTCAGCTCCCTCTCAAAGCATGTTAGCTTTACAATCCCAAGACTGCTCCTCTGTCTTTCAAAAAGTCCTTTGTCTAGGGCTTTGGTGAAGATGTCAGGCACCATGTCTTTCATTCCGATGAAGGTGGTCTACAACATCTTCTTTTCAATTAGGATCTTTGATCGAGTGGTACTTGATCGCAATGTGCTTTGTTCTCAAATGGAACATGGGATCTTTCATCAGATGTACTGCAGAGGTGTTATCCTCTGCAAGACTAGAGGCTCGTTCCTTGTTTCGTCCAATTCATCCAAGAACTGCCTTAGCCAGACTGATGCCACAACGGTCTGCTTCTTGCTGACCCAGAGAACTGCTGCTCCTGATGCGATGGCGCATCCTCCTGAGATGCTTTTACAATCGTCTTTGAGAGATGCCCAGCTAGCATCACTGTAGGAGAGTATCCTGAAATCTGCATCATGACAGTAACACAACTCGTAATCCCTCGTCAATTGAAGATATTGCAAAATTTGTCTTGCAATCTCCCAATGTGTCGAGCTTGGATTCGTGGATAATTGGCTCATCCTGACACTGCATAGGCAATGTCAGGGCATGTGTTGTCTGCAAGGTACATCAATGATCCTATCAGCTTTTTGCAAGGTGTGAGTTGCATCTGTTATCTCTGTTCCTCAGTCTTTGGACAATCATCGTTTGTCAACAGCATCCCTGCGAGCATTGGAGTATTCGCTCCTTTGCAGTTTAGCATCCCAAAATCCTCTAGGATCTTCTGGGTGTATCTGGACCGGTGAAGGTATAGTTACCTCCCTCATAGTCCCTTTTAATGTGCAAGCCTAGGTAACACCTGCTGTAAAGACATCAAGGATCCACCCTAAGATGAGGATAGGAGAACACAATAGAAGAGACCATGGATCCAAACTGCCCAACCAATCCTAGATCAAACTTGGATCTAACCCCCAAGCCATGCCATGTGAAGTAAGAGGAGAAGAGAGAAACTGGTAACCTAAACCCAATATGTCCACGGGAGAATCCCTAGCTCATTATATAGAGAGTAGAGTCTTGTGCATGTAACCATGCAATCCCCATGCTAGTCAACTATAAATAGATCACATCTCTTCATGCAGTCCTCCTACCTGTATCCGTCACACATGCGTGCAATACTCCATATGTCTCAATTAGAGTGTTTGGGTCCTCTCAAGGTAATTAGTCACAAACAGGCCTTGACATGGAATTAGATCTCGGTGTGACCAATAATCTCGAGTACTAGAGGGTCGGTCTACCATATTAGGACTATTCTAGGTCCTTAACCGAATATGGCCATAACATTCTTCCCTCTTTAAACTGCTTCTATCCTTAGAAGCTCCTCAAAACAGAAAAGAATTACAGAAACAGGTCCTTTAACTTTCAATATTAACCGAGAAAACCATTATCCTTAATCAAACTTACTTATCAAACAAGTACTCAGAGAAAAATTGTTCCCAATCATTAATCTCTGCTCTGGAGTACAAACTTTGGTTTGAAAAGTACACTAAGCGATAAATTTCTCAACTGGGTTACACTCTCTACAAGTTAGTAACATCACCTTCATGTAAACACTTACGTGGACCACTGAGTGAAATATTTCCTAACTTAGGAGATTAAAGTTAAAGAAATTACAGTCTAAAATTATCCACAAACTTTGACAGATAATTCATAAAAAACTTCCAAGTACAACTATCCTTAGAATCCAATTCTAAGATATGATAATTCATTCAACTAGAATCACTAGGAGAATCTTTAAGATATAGAATGATTAAAACTCAACTCTGAGTATCCCCAAATATTGTTTCTAGCACCAAATACAAGAAAATAGCATTCATTTATCTTAATAAACTTGTCTATCTCCTATGATAACTGGAGATCCAAGTAAATGAATAACTATACTCAAGCATTTGCAGACCATAAACTATAGCAGAATAGCATCCACTAAATAAACTAAAATAATGTCTGTGAGATCCATAGATTCTCAAGTAAAATACTGGAGTAGAGAGATTCAAAACATTGATTCGAATTCTTACTCAAATAATAGATCAAGAATTAATCACCACACTTAAGAAACATCACAATTCCTTATAATCCTCTGACAATAATTATGTATCTATTTATGATCCGTCAATCATAAATATTTAGATTCGTATGATTCGTCAATCATAATTTTCTGGAATCCAAAACCATACTTAATCATTTACATGATACTAGAGTATATGTCCAATATAACTCGAAAAAATAAGAATCATTCTAAAATCTTTCCACTAAGAAAATACTGGATTTAGGAATCTTTCACTAGGATTCTTTAACTGAAGTGCAAGATTCAAGGTCTATAAACCACTGGTAGTTAAAGATTGAACGCATACCAAAAATGACAATCATCTTCAACTACAAAAAAACTTTAGATTACAAATCTAGAATCAAATCTAGATATCCAAAGTCTTGCTGAATATCAAATCAGTTATTATTCCCGGATTCATTATGATTCGTTATCCAATTGAGCTCTCTGGGATACAATCACTAATGAGCTGAGTCCCTTCCCTAACTAAGGAATACTCTATCCCAAGAATATTGTATGCACACAATTTGAACTGATGAACCCAAATGATTCACTAATCATGCGTCTTACAAGCAATGTAATTCAAAACCATCATTTCTCGGTGAATTATCATCACACTGATCATTTTACCAATTAACTTCATCCTGGAGTAATCAATCACTCAAGTTAATTGCCAATGATTCAAAAATCTCAAATGTCTAGGTGCAGATCTCAATTATACATGTATAACAACACATTTAGATCCTTATCCAAATCATTTATTAGTTAACTCATAAATCTTTCATAGAAAGATCTGTTAACTCTGCAAGTATCTGTCAAAACAATACTTGATCTTATGTTCATGTTCACCGACTAGGTTAAGTGCACCAAATAACTCTAGTAACCAAGAATACACAATAGATTCATACAAGATTAGTCGTGCACACTACGTGAATAATCTCACTATGACCCAGTACATAAACACATTATTATCTGGCAGATTCCTCTAGAACCCACATATGTTACTCACATATCTCACTAAGATCTTATAACTCACCTACAAAAGATTTTCTATTCCTCATGAGTAAAAATACATATCTAGAAAATCTCTGAGATAAATAAAATTCACTCTTAGTAGTTTCCCAGTTTACCTCTAATTACATAATTTCTTCTCCTCAATCAACCCCTCTCTGATTCTAGTACCAAACTAAGATTAGGTTGATCCAGTATCACAACTAGAAAACTCTGTGTTTATCCATGCAGAGTATCCACGCAAGATCCGACACTTAGTCGATTTTCCAAAATTTTGTTTGCGTGGAACATCTACGCGTGGATTATCCACGCCAAGAAATTCTTGAACACGTCTCTGGCCAGTCTACAAGTGTTTTTTGACACGGCGCCGAAAAATTTATGCGTGTGGATAATCCACGCAAAATTGAATTTTGAAAATTCTGGCAACTATTTGGGAGGGAAGGTTGGCGGTGCCGGAAAGCAGTTTTGGCATGGATAATCCACGCGTGGATTATCCACGCAAATTTCAGTTTGTTCACCAGACGAGACCAGAAGTTAAAGATATCCATGCGTGGATATCTTCTGCGTAAATTATCCACGCATTTTTTTTTTGTTTTTGTTTTTTGCACGTTGATAATGACATGAAATTAGTTAAATAAATATACTTCTAAAGTGAATTATATTATGATTAGGCTATATTTTTTTTTTCTAAAGTGAATTATATTATGATGAGGTTTTTTTTTTTTTTTTTTGCATGTTCATAATGAAATGGAATTAGTTAAATAAATATTTTTCTAAAGTGAATTATATCATGGTGTTCCTAGATGATTGGGATTTTTTATGAGGGCGGCCACCTACTTTTATAAGACAATTGACTCGACTACCAAGAGGGTAATTATGCATGATCTAAGGCTTTGAGAGCCAAGGGTTTAGGGTCTACCCTAAGGGCACTCTACCTAATCTCATATCCGAGATCATTTGATGGATTGAGAGCTCATTTTGTACATACTTCAAGAGATTATCAAGAGATGGTGATTTTGGCAAGTTTGCTCTTTAATGAGGAATTGATGAATGATGAATGTGATATTTTTTGTGTCTAATGAATAGATCTGAATCTGAACAAAAGTATTATACTTTCCACGTGTGTGACAGGATGTGAAGATCAATTATTTCTAGTTTTATTGTGGTGTTCAAAAGCCTTTGCCAATTAGATGCAAAATAGGTTGAATTGTGTGCTAGTTTTCTATCTATTAGATATAAGTGAAACCTTTGATGCTTTTTCAAGGTTTTAGTATCCAAATGAGGGTCATAACCTTTGATTTTAGCATGGTATCAGAGCCCAAATGCAACCATCAAGGCTCAAATACAAGGAAGAGAGAAGCAATTACAAGTTGATGATTGTTTAATTTGTATTGCCCTTATTACTACCTTAAGTTTGATGATATTCCTTCAAGTGTGAATGAAACTTTAGCAACAAAAGAGTGATTTGATGTAATGAAAAGTGAGGTGACTACATGATGCATTGTTTGAGATACTTGTAAAGTCATTGATCCTCCATCAAAGATACATAATGTTATTGTTTGCAAATGGGTCTTTAAGATCAAGCTTAATCAAGATGGTAGTGTGAACAATTATAAAACAAGACTAGTTGCCAAGGGATATGCTCAATTCAAGGGGATTGACTATGATGAAACACTTGATTTTGTCATAGTTTGTGGTGGTGATTTTATTAACTCACATGCTTTTATTGATTTACTGTCTTTGCAACATTTGCTAAAAAATGAGAATTTTCTTGGAACATGAAGTCGTACATCTATCTTCACCGACATTATCTCCAAAAAAATGGGATTGAAGTCAAACTATGTCTATTCTTTTCACTTACTTGACCATAAATGAGACTCTATTTTGGCTAAATAACAATCATTTGAAAGCATTGCAAGAATCAATTTCATTCTGAATTGCAATAATCAATTTTTATTCAGAATTACAAGAATCAATTTCATCAGCAACAACATCTTGCAATTCATCTCCTCTTAGATGATTTTCATCATCACTCTCAATTTCAAAAATTATTTCATCATCCTGACTATTAGAATTTCTATTCTCAACATCTATGGAAGTGGGTGCTTCAAGTATGGTTTGACGATTTATTACATCTCTAGGTAGCTCAATCTCATAGTTAAAATGAAGGTTTTCCATTTCATTTTCCATTGAGCTACAAACCACCATATCTTGTTTAGTCGATCTGGTTGGAAAAACACCTGCAAAAATCACTATTTTAGAACATATCGAAAACTCAAATACTGAAGTCACTTGCAATAAAATGAAAAACATTATAGCATAGCATGTGCACCTGCTCACAGTGACGAGGCAACACCAATTTGTCAAAGGACTCCATGCTCAATGTTTTTGATGAATCCGTCGCAAAAAATCCACTTGGATCCGATTTTACGGTTGCATTTGGCCCTCTACAAACTACCTTGAACCATTTCACAGTAGTGTCCACTTTCACCAAATGACACATCATAAATATTTTGTATAGTTCCTACGTATTCTATATCTCCTGAGATGGGATTCCAATCTTGTGCACTACTTTGACTTTCTTGTTGGAAAGATGCTATTACACCACAATCGTGTGTGCGTCTCTTGTTATCAATCCTTTCAACACGAATTTGGAAACCAAAAGCCCATATAACATTATACATTTTGCACTGCCACATGACAAACATGAATCTCATAAATAATCACTGTGAATGAACATGGTGTTTCAAAATGATTAAACAAATATTGTTATAAACAAGAATGTTCTAATAAAGTATCTAAAGAATAATACCTTCCATTCGCATCCTCTTGCAAAGTCCCATTCTGCATTTGATATTTTTTGTCCCTCTTTTGTTGTTTTTTGTAGTGTGTCATGCATCCACTCTATAGTGCATTGCTTGGGTAATGACTCAAGATCATGTGAACTTGAGGCCATGTGTCTACCTCTATTCTGTCGTTGGTGCTTTCTAGACAAGGCCATCTCTTTTTTTTCTTTTTCATATAGGTCTAACCATTTATCCATAACTCCACAATTATAAAGCATGAATGTAGAAATTTTTTCTCGTTGGAAGGGTGCCAACCTATGGACCTTTCCCATCCCTTGAGGTTTTTCACTAGTTACCTATTCGGCTTCCTCATCACGCCACAATAGTGGAGCAGATGGATGTAGTTGGTGCAAAATTTCAGTAACATAAAAGAGAGATTCATGTACTAACCATGCCTCTGACATGCTACCTTCAGGCCTTGTCTTTTGACGCACAAAATCTTTTAAGACTTTCATGTAGCTTTCCATAAAGAACATCCACCTAAAAAGTCACAAATGGTTAAAAATAAGTGTTTTATTTAATGAGTTCATGTATTAATTGATTTAGTTTAAATACACATGCAAAAGATAATTTATGCACTTATACCTAGTGTGCACTGGACCAGCAATAGAAACTTCTTCAACCAAGTGCACCAATAAATGCACTTGTGAGTCCATGATGAAAGTCAAAAAATATCTTTCAAACATGCACACAATCTCCACCATATCCTCATGTCTCTTGCGAAGATTCAGCTCACAGATTTCTTTTGAACACATCCATCTGTAATATATTCAATCCATTTTATGTCTATTTGAATTTCCAAACAATAAATACTAAATAGAAAAATGCACCAAGTACATGTAAATACCTGATAATGATTGATAGTTTGTATATGGTCTCACAAATATCTTTTGACAAGCACCCACGAATTGACAATGGATAGATGAATTGAATCATCTTTAGCCAATCATGAGATTTGAGACCTTGCAACTTTCCATCCACTGTGAATGATGATTGTAGAGAATGGGCAAAACCAGTTGGTGTTCTAATGTCATGAATAATGGAGCGCACATGGTTAATGTTGTAAAGCTACCTTTACAAGCTTTACTTCCGGCGCCATCGGCGCCAGCTATGTCCCCGACGCCAGCAGCGCCCCTGTTGCTCCCGGCGCCACTGTGACCAGAATCCAGCCAGCGCCAAGTTCCTATGGCTGAAAATCTTTGATCGGTTCTAGTGGAGTCTAGAGAGCTCAGATCGATGTGCAATCACCTCACACGATCTAGACATGATTAAAGGAAGCCTGGGGATCAATAAAATCTAGAGAGAGAAAATGACTTTCTAGAAAGAGAAAATCCTAGAGAGAGAAAAACGTGCTTTACCAGCTTGGGTAGAGTGCTTGGTATGAGGGAGGGGTGCCGAATCACACCAATACTATAGGGGAGTGCGGGTTGCGACTCAAGGCGAGCTCCAACCAAGTCTCAGCCTCCCTTGCTGGAATGTTGTCATGGCTCTCGCCTTGGCATGCTAGCGCCCCGGAGACTAGGGTCGGTCACACACTTGAAATGTAACCTTCTCAGATTTATCAATAAAGTGGGATTTTCCTCAAACTGACTCTGATTACCTTCTGGGTTTCAGTGTTCGGTAAAAGCGCCAGTTGTAAGGCCGCTTTCAAAATTTTTAACTTGGCACATAGTTGAGGGTCGTATACCGGGACGCCAGCGGTATGCCGTCAGGACCATTCGGTCCGTGGCACCAGCGGTATGCTGTCGGGACCATTTGGTCCAGGAACTGGTTGTTTCCATATCTGTCGCGGCTTGTGGTTCTGAGTGTTCCTTGCATGAACGTGAATGGGTTAAGCTCTTGGGAAACAGGCTCTAACCTGTCGGCTGAGTTGGATGGCTTGCTTGGGTGGACGTTACCTGTTTATGGCTGTCCCGTCTGGCGTGGCGCCAAGTTGGCTTCCAGCGCTCGTGACGAAGCTTTCAGTTGGTTAAGTCTGATGTAAGTCAGACCGCTTGCTTGGAATGGATGTTACTCGTTTGTAACGAAGCTTCGAGTTGGTTAAGTTTGATGTATGTCGGGCGGCTTGCTTGGAGGGAAGTCACCCACATCGGGACCCCCGATCTGGCATGGCGCCAGGTTGGATCTCAATGTTGGTTTTCGGAACTTCAAGTTGGTTAAGTCTGATCGTTGTTGGCGAGTTGGCTGCTTGTATGTCAAGTGGATTTGGATGGCAAGAGTTGAAGGTTGGGAAGCTAAGTCGTGGTTTCCGGCTCCCTTTGGGATGCCTGCACTACATGTGGTATCAGAGCCGACTGGCCGGTCAGCTATGCGGATCTCACGGAAATGGCCACGGTTTGGGGTTCATCAAGACAACTGTTGTACAAGGTGCTGCCCACAATGTAAGCACGGGTGCGTCCACGGTCGGGGTGGTCGACAGAACGGGGGACTTGATGAGTCAAGGTGCTGCCCTTGAGGTGTAAGCACGGTCAGTTCTCGCGGTTCGGGCCTGGCGCTATCTGCACGTAGGACGGATGAGGCAAAGTGCTGCCTAGGGAGGTGAAAGCACGGTCTGTACCTTGTTGGGTGCGAGGCGACATATTCGAACTGTACGGTTAACCATTGATACAGAGATGCTGCTCGAATTCGGGTGTAAAACACGGGTGGTTAGTTGCCGATGCAGGATAGCTGCCGATCGTTTAGCTATAAGGGCTATCGACCAAAAAGTGGTGGGGCGTGACTGAGGCAATGTGCTGCTTAATGGTGAAAGCACGGATAGTTGGAGAGGTGTCCTATGTGGGCTGATTCCGTGATCGATTTGTATGGGCGCGGCCAGGCAAAGGTCCGTTGGCAGGACCATCTCAAAGGGGGACCTTGTCTTTGTTACTTGTTAGTAAACCTGCCTGAGTGTCTTACTTGTATGTATTCGTGGTGAGTCTTAGTACTCGTGCTTTGCCTGTTTTGCATGATTGCTTGTGATACAAGGAGCTGATGGCTCGAGAAGGAACCTTTTCTTTTGAAGGCTGATACCATCAAACAAAGAGGACTACAGAATCTGTGGGGCGGATTTGCAGTTCAAGTACTCACACGTGAACGACAACGAAACGACTCAATGTTTGCAAAGGATGGATGGCTAGCCTGTTTCTTGAGTTAGTTTCATTTGCGACAACGCCCACCAGACGCAAGCAGGAAGTCAAAAGTTGAAAAGGGCCATTTCAGGGGAGATCTTCTATGGAGCAATTGGTCTTCATTTTGGGACGGCCACCTTCGGAACTGAAACTCACTGAGCATGGGCGATATCAAGAATCTGTGCGGCGGATTTGCAGTTCAAGTACTCGCACGTGAACGACAACGAAACGACTCAATGTTTGCAAAGGATGGATGGCTAGCCTATTTCTTAGGTTAGTTTCATTTGCGACAATGCCCACCAGATGCAAGCAGGAAGTCAAAAGTTGGAAAGGGCAATTTCAGGGGAGATCTTCTATAGCAGTTGGTCTTCATTTTGGGACGGCCACCTTAAGAACTGAAACTCACTGAGCATGGGTGATATCCAGTATCAGTTGGGTTTTTCCTCAAAGGAGAAAAGACTAGGATCCTCTTCAGAGATTGGCAACAAGTTGGATCGAGCCATAATCCTAGCAGATGGGAAGCAAAGTGTTGGAAAGGCTTTTTGTCCGAAGAACCCTACTCTAAGTCCGATCAGCTGATTTTATAAGTGGAGGGAAACTATCACACACACCTCTCTCTTGGGGCAAATTTTGAATGAAAGTTGATCAAAATGGGGGCAAATTCAAGGTGATCTAGCCATACTCACACGAGGAGACTGGCGAACTTTGGACCTAATAAGTTAGCAAGTTTTTGTTGTGGAAAGAAAAGTTTGTTATAGGCTTTCTCAAGACCAGCAATGTTGAGGAAACATATGAGTACGCTGGCTTGTGTTACGCGTAAGGCAGCTGATCAATGAAGGAACTATGAAAGTTGAGTCTTGCATGAGAGACTTGGTTTTTCGAATGGACGCTAAGAGACAGTTCGCGTTGAGATCGGATTAGTGCAAACTCTGGGTGCATGTGTCTGATTCAAAGAGAGCTACTTGAAGCTAAGCTCGATGTACACTTCTTGTTTTGACTATGAGGCAATTGACCAGTGATGGAATTGTGAAAGTCAAGTTTTGCGCGACGGACATGGTGCTTCAAACAAACGCGAAGAGATAGTTCAGATGCGGATCAAACTGGTGCGACCCTTTGGCTTTCCACGAGGTCAATGGTTACATTTGGGCTGATTCAAAGAGCTATTTCAAGCTAAGTGAGAGGTGCATTGCGGAGTACTCAATCTTTGCCCACCTTAAAGAGCCAAGATGGAAAAGTATCAAGATCAGGCTAGGACAAGGAGAGAAATCAAGGTGCAGAAGCAACAAGGCACAAAGTGGAACATAAAGTGGGCAATCAAACGATAAATCCTTTGGCTCAGGGAGCCCTGATACCTGTGCGGAACTGAACAAATCTGGAGCTCAGGGAGCTCAACACAAAGTGCATCAAGGACAAATCAGGAGCTCAAAGGAGTTCCAAAGTCAAAAGTCAGAAGCGACAGGGGCAAACATTTCAAAGAAAGGCCTCTATCACCAATTAATAAGGTTTTTGGGTTTTACGAAAGCGATATCAAATCTACGCTTTTCCCAGACAAAGATATATTTTCAAGTTATGTAATCTTTCAGTACAAAGAGCTGAGCTTCCGACTTGTGGTGTGCCAGCTTCAATGTTAATAAAAAGTGGCCAGTAAATTGAGTACTATGCCAAGTAGCTTAAATGTATAGTTATTTTAATTGGGAGACACCTTTACTTTAATCTGACATCTGATGAGGACATCAGATTTTATAAAGGTGGGGTGGATGTTGTAAAGCTACCTTTACAAGCTTTACTTCCGGCGCCAGCTATGTCCCCGACACCAGCAACGCCCCTGCTGCTCCCGGCGCCACTGTGACCAGAATCCAGCCGGCGCCAAGTTCCTATGGCTGAAAATCTTTGATCGGTTCTAGCGGAGTCCAGAGAGCTCAGATCGATGTGCAATCACCTCACACGATCTAGACATGATTAAAGGAAGCCTGGAGATCAATAAAATCTAGAGAGAGAAAATGACTTTCTAGAAAGAGAAAATCCTAGAGAGAGAAAAACGTGCTTTACCAGCTTGGGTAGAGTGCTTGGTATGAGGGGGGGTGCCGAATCACACCAATACTATAGGGGAGTGCGGGTTGCGACTCAGGACGAGCTCCAACCAACTCTCAGCCTCCCTTGCTGGAATGTTGTCATGACTCTCGCCTTGGCATGCTAGCGCCCCGGAGACTAGGGTCGGTCACACACTTGAAATGTAACCTTCTCAGATTTATCAATAAAGTGGGATTTTCTTCAAACTGACTTTGATTACCTTCTGGGTTTCAGTGTTCGGTAAAAGCGCCAGTTGTAAGGCCGCTTTCAAAATTTTTAACTTGGCACATAGCTGAGGGTCGTATCCCGGGACGCCAGCGGTATGCCGTCGGGACCATTCGGTCCGTGGCGCCAGCGGTATGCTGTCGGCACCATTTGATCCAGGAACTGGTTGTTTCCATATCTGTCGCGGCTTGTGGTTCTGAGTGTTCCTTGCATGAACGTGAATGGGTTAAGCTCTTGGGGAACGGGCTCTAACCTGTCGGCTGAGTTGGATGGCTTGCTTGGGTGGACGTTACCTGTTTATGGCTGTCCAGTCTGGCGTGGCGCCAGGTTGGCTTCCAGCGCTCATGACGAAGCTTTCAGTTGGTTAAGTCTGATGTAAGTCAGACCGCTTGCTTGGAATGGATGTTACTCGTTTGTAATGAAGCTTCGAGTTGGTTAAGTTTGATGTATGTCGGGCGGCTTGCTTGGAGGGAAGTCACCCACATCGGGACCCCCGATCTGGCATCGCGCCAGGTTGGATCTCAATGTTGGTTTTCGGAACTTCAAGTTGGTTAAGTCTGATCGTTGTTGGCGAGTTGGCTGCTTGTATGTCAAGTGGATTTGGATGGCAAGAGTTGAAGGCTGGGAAGCTAAGTCGTGGTTCCCGGCTCCCTTTGGGATGCCTGCGCTACAGTTAAGCTCCTCCTTAGTGAATGTCCAAGGTACTTTTGGAGCATGATCTTCACCATCCTTTATCCAATATTCTTTTTTGGTGTTTGATTCTTTTAGATCGTGCCTTGCAGCAATGGTATCTTTTCCACCAATCAAGTGTTTCCAAATATATTCAGCGCATTTTTAAATATGTGCATGGGATCAAGTAGGTGATTAATCAAAAGGTTATTCCAATATTCCAAATGATGAAATATAGATAACCTTTTCATACCATCGATTGGCTTTGCTTGAGATTCCTCCCATAGTATTCGCCAATCTTTCACAAACATCCTCTTTGGAGGCATCTCTCTCTCAACTCTTCCTCCAAAACCTCTTCTATGAGTGTCTCTGAATGGATGGCCTTCACGCAAGTATTTACGATGATTTTCATAAACCACTTTTTTGAGACTAAAAGACTATCTTCCCACAAGATTTGGCCCGCACAAAAAACAAGCATTTTTTCCAGCCGTTTGAAAGCATGCCTAACAAATGGATACTATCAATCACTATTAAAAAAAGTATATGTCAAAAAATAATTATAGCCATTGTAGTATATCATGTAAATGTCAAGAATCACTAGTTGTATGTAACTATAAACAAACTCCTATGTACACAAGATAGACATTGTTTGAATGATTACATGAGCATTCACCTAATCCTGGATAGTCATGCATTGTCCACATTACAATGGCATGTAGTGTACACTCCCTCTCATGTAAGGGGCGCGAAATGTCATATGCTTTTATACCCTTCCACAAATCTTCCAACTTGTCAATAAGCGGCTCAAGATACACATCCATGTTCTTAACCTTGCGTTGGCCAGGAATTAAAAGTGCCAACATAATATGTGGTTGGGAAGAAATTTCGGAAAGGTTCGCAAAATGAAAAAGTGTTATCTTTAAAAAAGGTAATAAATTGAGGTCCTGCATATGGCATCAATGTCACAACACTATTTACAGGGACCTCAATACTACTCAATGCAAAAAGGCCCAAACCAGCCTCAGGAAAGTGTTCACTAGGCATGATCATGTACATTCGATCCCAATACGTAAATGGTGTTCCATTTAATGGTAATGGTGATTGGAGTGGCCAACACGAATATCTACTTCTAATAAAAGTTTTTACTAATGGTTGCAAGCTAGGTGGAAGAGGAAGGTCCGACAAAGAACCTAGAATGTCTTTTGACACATCAACAATGCGTAGTAATTTGCAATTATCTTTCAAACTAGTCATAATACGTCCAAGACATGTTCTCTTTTTTAAAGGGGTGGTCAAGTTTGTGGAATCCACGTGGAGTATCGTGAAGAACTCATGTGCAACATCTAGGATAGGTGTGGTTGGGTGGTAAGAACGTTCTAGAGATTTGGAGATATGGATTGAATCACAAGGCATTGATGAACTAAGTATATCATGCAAGGGGTCATCATCAACAAGAGCATCATCTAGGGCCAATGATGATCCAAAATCAATATTCATGTGATTTATCCTATCAATAATATTCTCGATCTCTCTTGCAACTCTTTTTCTTGAAACCAACTTATGGTCCTTCTTTTGCAAAAGTTGAAAATGTTAGATGTATCAGTCTCTCTCTCTCTCTCTCTCTCTCTCTCTCTCTCTCTCTCTCTCTCTCTCTCTCTCTCTCTCTCTCTCTCTCTCTCTCTCTCTCTCTCTCTCTCTCTCTCTCTCTCTCTCTCTCTCAAGCATGAAACATAAATTAAAATATAACACAAACCAAAAACCAATAGCATGAAACACACACACAAACACATGCACGCACACACCCACCCACCCACACTGACCCTAAACACACATGAAGAGAAAAACAGAGAGAACATTATAGAGTGCTAATCAAAACTCCCGAACCACACGTTTATATCCTACTCCAAAATGTCACCACATGCTCCCTCCCTGCGGCATTTGGGCTTTTTTGTGGAACTCATCTTCCAACAAAAAACATTTGAACCATGTCTTTAACGGAAGAAAACAAGGGCTACACACCTTCCTAGAATTAGGAGTGTTGGTTACCTTTAACTCTTTCATGATCTCTCTCTCTCTCTCTCTCTCTCTCTCTCTCTCTCTCTCTCTCTCTCTGTGACGTGAATGAGTCTATTATGGGTGATTGAATATGGAAATCAAGACTAACTACATCTAATCATTCTATTTGGATTTTTTTCTTTTAGAAGCAAGTGAGAGATTAACTTCATCTAATCATTCTATTTGGATTTTTTGTTTTAGAAGCAAGTGAGAGATTAACTTCATCTAAATATTCTATTTTTATTTTTCCTTTTAGAAGCAAGTGAGAGATTAACTTCAAAGTATCGTGGCACTCATCCTAGCGCTCAATATTTATTGGCCAAACTATACTTGAAGTGTCATAAGGGTCAAAGATTAAAGCATTTCCGAAAAACACTTTAAAGAGTTTACAAATCGTACTCTTGGATTCTCTGTGTGCACTCCATTGGCCCAAATATGATCGTTGACAATCCTCCTTGTCCGAATCCTAAGGCCTTTGCATTGTGTGCATGTACATGGTATCCTCTCATCATATTCTGGTTGAAACTGGTCCAATAATCCAATTGCAAATTGCACAAATTCTTTCAAAATCATTCAAGTGAAAACTGACAAATTATAACATGTGACGAATTGTAACATGTGACAAAAATTGACAAAATAGTCTTTGTACATTTAGTGCATTTTTAATCTTCATTTGTGATGGAGTGGTGTCTTGGCTTTCCAAAGAGCAATATACTATATCCAAAAAGCAAATCGGATTACATCACTATTACAAATAAAAAAATTATGACATAAATCAATATACATACATGTGATGGATCAATAGGCGGTCTACGTCGACTGATGAAAGTGCTTGAAGATGAACTAGTCAATAGTTGTTCATTGTACTTTAGGCTTGATTGCTCCTTTTTTCTGTGATAGAGCTCAATTCTTTTTTCTTTCTCTAAATCACGTGGAGGTACGATAATTTCCCTAGAATTCATAATTCCAATCAAATGTGTAAGAATAAATTTGCAAGAAAAATTATACGCTCATATTCAAATAACAAATAAAGTGCAATTGATGTCAATATCAATAACAATATATACCTGCTATTGCGATCATGAGATGAATCGCTATCTGATGATGATGACATCATCGATGACATATATACATTGTAGCCAGCTACTCTATACCACATCACAAGTAATCATTATAATAAAATTTGTTAAAGACATGCCAACATCTAATCCATGTATATTCTACTTATGCTTAATGTAAATCTAATATTCTAGTAACATTGCTATCAAGAAAATTGCTTGGGTGGGGCAACACATGACGAGCAATCAAAATGAGGTTCATACTGACAAATATTAGACATCAGTAGATAGTGCGTGCAGGCCTATCTCAACTAATTTAAAGACCACAGAGCAGTCAATGTTCGAAGCTCTCAGTTTAAACTCTTGTCTAAGATGAGTGATGATCTCAAGGTAAATATCTTTGGATTGGCCTAGTGTGCCATGGTATCTCATGACGAGCAATATGCATTCGCCCTTTCTATCTATGGTTGCTTTGTATGCAAGAAATCATATACTAGATAATCCACGCGCTTGTATCCACGCGTATATCCACGGCTATATCCACGCGAATTTTTTTTTTGCCCGCACGTCCTCCTTTGTATTGTGCATGGATATTTGCTATATGTGTTCTTGTGTATAGAACTCTCAGACTTATATCCTGATCAAACTTACTTCTATTCCAATCGAAATGAAATTAGTAACCTTTGACCCTTACCTTACTACTTATAGATAACGATTCAAATATCAAACATGTTCTAGTTTCAGATTGTCCACACAATCCCTAGAGAAATCCTCTTATTCGAAAAGTTCCAATTAGGTATCTTACTCTGAATCTATCCGAAATTACTTTCAGACCAAATCTCATTTCTATACCATAGTTGGTTCTCATCCAAAAACTATGCAACCCCCAAATTTCCAAATAGAATGTTATCCCATCACTTCACCCCTCCTTTTGAAGAAATTATCAATTTCCATAAAAGTTAACTGGAAAGATGATATATGAAAATATCCAAACACATGAAAAAATCAGTAATAAGTGTATTCCCCAAAAGGATTCACTTAATTACCAACAGGACTTTTCCTTCAAATATTTTCAACCCGAGTGACAGAACTACCATTCTATCGAAATTCATTTATGCAAAAAGAGATATTCTAGGTTTAAGAAATTGAAACACGTTAATCTTAAAATTTACCTGAATTCTAAGTCTATTTGCACAAGTAGTAATTTATATGACATAACAGTCTTTCAGAAGAATAACTTTCTGTTGAAAAGAATCATATAAACAGTCTGATGTCTTATATTCGAGAAATTACTAAGAAGTAAAGGATTAATTAAGAAAGCGATAAATAGATATGAGGGCCTCTGATTTTGTAAAAGATACCACATTGGGATCTAGATTAAACCTCAAAATTTTCCAAAATATCCCACATTTGATCAAACGGTTTTTATTTTTCCCATATTGTGACTAGGTACTAGAACACACCATTGATCATCAGATCTTTACAGTCCTAGAATTCCCTTTCCAAAATTACTGATGTCCCATACCATCAACTTTTTGTTCCAGAAAATCCTTAACCGCCTTATCTGATATTCTAAAGATCCGCTGATCTTCTAGCTGTCCTATAATCACTATAGGATATTATCTCTTGTTCCCAAATACTGGAGAATCCATTTATTTGGATGGCTGGTATGTCTATCAGATGGATACCACAAATCCACACTTGATTCTGTGATTTAGACAAAAGAATTAACATGGTTCAACACTACATTCTGATCCTTACAGGTTAATGATAAGCTTCAAATCCCCCTGCATCCAAGAGCATCAACTCTAGGGACAAGCTTCTATCAACTAATAGATCCAATGTAATCCATATATCAGATTCTACTTCTAACATCACAATTGACATCCAAAATTGTGGATAACTCAATGGTCACAAAGATATTAGTTATGAATTCAACTAGATGAATCCTACCCAGGAAATTAATATCAGGTATTAAGCAATTATTTACTGGGATTGCTAAAATCCTAATTGCGCAATACATTTCCCGATCACACTTACTACCACTGATGTTCACTCTTCTTCCCTCCTTAGAATTTTCGGTTCTCTGAAAGTCTTTCAACTAAGGTATCAAGAAGACGTAATGACATTAGTAAATGTTAAAAAAATGAATTATTGTAGGAAAAAAATTTGAAACAGTTTCATCTCTATCCTATACATGGGTAAAAATATCGATATAAAAACCACCATAGGATTTTAACTGGAAATGAAATCAGTTTTACTTTTGATCAGTTTTATTACAATTTTTCCAAAAAAAATTGGACTGTTTTCTCTTTTTACTTACTGGCTTAAGAATTACTTCGTTAAATTATCTATAATCAATGGAAAATAAGATTTGGATTCGGGTACTTTCTCCATTGTATTCACTCCAAATAATATCGTTGAATAAAGAAATACCTCCAAATACAATCAATGTCCCACCACTAATTATTTAACGAGTATCTCAAAAGCTTTGGTTTGTTCAGTTTTAATGACCTAAATCATCAAAACCACAATAACCAACTGATTGGTATTCTACCGATTGAAAAGGAGAAAACAAAACACAATTTAACTCTATCCACTGGGAGTACCAATACTCCAGAATTAATTGGTTTAAATAGCATCGTACCAAGAAATCAGATTCCTAGACCGGGTATATGCCTGAGAACTATACCACTCCCTTAGTTCCGTCAAGATCGGCTTTGAAAGAATTCCCACTAGAAACCAATTAATACTGCTTGACTCAAGTTCCAAAAAACCGGCTTAGCCATAAATGTCAAAGTGACATGCATATTATCCCAGGTTAAACTTTGACAAAAAAACACCAAGAAATCAAAATTTCTCTAACTGGGTGTTATTAGCCTGAACTTCCAGAGTTGTGGTAGAAAACCGATTTCGAACAACTCACAGCTAAGAAATGTCAAAATTCTTTCCAAGCCTTTATTAATAGACATGTAGAAGCACTGATGCAAACAATTAGCCAATTCCAAAACTGCCAACCATTCATCACATGCATGAAACTAGTTCAAGACACTTTGCACAAGCATGCTAGAAGGCCAAACCAAAAGGTTGTAAAACATAAAAAGCCATAGGTCTCACAAAAACACAAACCCTATCTTATTCAAGATAAAGAAGTCAGAGGGCCGAATCTCCTTCAACAACATCCGAGAGGGAGAGAGAAATTCAACCAAAGATTCATCCAGCCGCAACTTTTTCTGAAGAGAGAGCTTCTTAGCCGCAGGCCTCATCGATGAGAGAAGCATGATAGGAGGCTGAATTGCGCTTCCACCATCGCGTCAGGGAGAAAAAAAAGAAATAGCATCAGTCTCGTCCTTCCCCAAAACAGGATATTTAGGCTTTATGGCCAATATTCACATCTTCTGCTGTCCACAGAGAATCCGAAACCCTGTTCCTTATCGGTTTCCAGTCTTCTTCCATTCCAGTGGTTTTCAAACTTCACAAAAAATCAGGTTACAACCAGTCTCAAGGTCGTTTAAATGTCTCTTACTGCTCTTACACCAGGCTTTTCCCTCCATTAGAAATGTCCTCACGTTCTTATGGCATATATCTAAAAGATACATGGATTATTCATTAAGGATTATCCCCCAGATGCATTTCAAGAACCCAACAAACGATTATGGAGCAGATTTGACTTACTGGGAAGGCCGAGTAGCAGTTTCCTATTCTCAGAAATCAAAGATCAGCCACAGCTCTTTCGATTCTGAGCAGGCAGAGACCAGCTGTCTCATGATTTCCAACAGCTTTCAGGGTTTCAAACCTCAAAACCGAGTCTGAAAGGAGACCAACAAGCATTTTATGACAGAGTTACCACATCAAGCTTCTATCTCTGACTTAGTAGCTTAACATAGCTTTCATTCTGCTAAATTTTAACATAATTGCTCATCCACCTATATTTCCATCATGCATCTGGCAGCTCCACCATTGATCGTGTGGTGTCATGTGGTGTCGTGTGAGGAACACCAGACTTGCCCCACCATAGCTCATGTGGTGTCGTGTGAGGAACACCAAACTTGCTTGTTCTGTTTTGGATGTATGCGACTGTAGCTACTGCTTCAGCCCATAGTACCTTGGATCTTTTGAGTAGGCCATCATGCATCTGGCAGCTCCATCAAGGTCCTGTTCTTTCTTTCTGCAACACCATTGTGCTGCGGTGTGTAGGCTGCAGTCCTTCTGTGAATGATGTCACGATCATTGCAGAAGTCACTAAAGTGATTCGAGATGTATTCGCCACCTTGATCTGTTCTGGTCTGCTTTACCTTGTAGCCTATACATCTCTCAGCCCAATTCATGTATTCTGTGAATTTATCAAGTGCTTCAAATTTATTCTGAATAAAATACACTCTGGAGAATTTACTATAGTCATCAATGAAGGTTATATTTGAACCTCCTACTGAGATCACATTGAAAGGTCCGCAGATGTCCGAATGCACTAGCTCAGAATCTTGGTCGTTCTGTAGGAGTATTTGATGAATGGAGTGTATGACATCTTATCCTTCAAACATGCATCACAAGTGGTCGAACTGGTTTCATTCGAAATGTTGACCCCTGTTATTGCTCCATGATGGCTTGCTTGGTAAATTGCCATTGAGTTCATGTGGTAGAGTCTCCTGTGCCACAGAGTGTCTGGCAAATCATCATGAGTCTGATGCACTTGATATGTAGGTAGGTGTACCTTCAGATGATATAGATTATTTTTTCTTCTGTCTTGAGCGATCAAAGTACTGGTACTGGCATCAACCACGTTGCATGAATTAAAATAGCAATGATCGACTTATACAATGCTTTCTTATTTCAATGGCACCATGTGTGCTCAGTTCTAGAATTATCAAGACGTCTTTCTTTTACGAGCCCTTTGAGTGCTTTTAAACAACTTTATCTTGGTACTTACTTATTACTTGAATATACAGTTTGTAGAGAGCAATTATGTTGTCTTGTCTTGTTGCACTTGACGTTGTGCTGGGTGATTGATCCGGTCGGGTTTTTAAACTATTTTCTTAACTTGGTATCAGAGCCCGAACACCGTTTGAAAAGCGGTTTGGAGCAGAAGATTGCTTGCTATAGGGCGACCTCAGAGGGATAGGTAGCTGCTCAAAGAAATTCTCAAGAAGATCAGATAAAGCCCAAAATATCTTCTTCCTTGACAACTAGGATTTTAAGTCAGAAAAACACATTTTTCTCTCAATACAAATCCTTTTTTGAAGCTGTAAAGAGCTAGAAGTGGGCACCGTGCTACTGTTGTGAACGTATGGAGAGGCCGTGGGCGACCGTGGAGAGATAAGAGCGCTGGATCAGATCAAAGAGAGCAGCCACCATGCCAGAAACCCTTGAAAGCATAGAAGGAAGGTAAAGAGAGAAGGAGGAGAGAGGCGCAAACGTCGCGCGCAGCCAGCCGGGTGAAGCTGTAGCGGTTGAAAGTGTATAGTGGCTGGAGGATAGACCTTCAATGCACACAAATGTGCATGATCATTGGATGGAGGTCCATCGCGATCGACAGACATGATTGGAAGTTCTAAAGACTATACCAACTGTCGGATTGAAACTAGTGTTAGAGATGGGCTTTGAAAGGGCCTTGAAGAACTGAAAGGCAAAATAGGCCTTCTTTTTATTAAAAAAATTTCAAACTGAAAAAATTGTTGGGTCCCAAGTTTTTGAAAGGTGAAGTCTTCACATTGAAGAAACAGTTCAAAAATCCAAATTGCCCTTATTTTCACCTCCTTTAGCCTATTTTGGCCAAACGAAAGGCTATAGCTTCCAAATGAAGGGAACCCTGACTAAACCTGCAAGTACGGTACACCAAAATTGAGTGATTGTCGCGGAGAAAGTGTTCGAAATGCGCCAAAAGTGATTTCACCATTCCACTGGGCACGTAGCTGGGAGTTGGTGACGAGAAGCATTTCGGAAAGCAACGCCAGTTTGGCTTTTAATTTGGCAAAAGAGCGGCGGGTGGCCTTGTAAGCCAAAAATTGCAAGTCATTATTTTTTATCACGGTTGGCTTCGGCATACACTTTTTAGCCTACAGGTGAAGTTTCAAGCAGTTTGGAAATGGCAAACATCAATGAGGCAATTTTGGGCGATGTAAGCAAACTTGATGGGGCTTCTAACTACAACATCTGGAAATTCAAAATGAAGAGCATTTTGATGGAGAAAGAGTTATGGGAGATTGTGGCAGGTATTGAAGTCCGGCCAAATACCACTACAAGTGACATGAGGGCCTTTGATAAAAAGGCACAGAGAGCATTGTCCTTGATCAATCTTTCAGTGAAAGACCATGTGATCACTCATATAAGTGATGCCACGATGGCTAGGGGAGCTTGGGAAGCTCTTAGAATGCAATTTCAAACTTGCAATCCAGCTCGGGCCATGTTTTTGAAGTTGAGATTGAACCTGAGAGATCAACTTGTGGCAATTGGAGAACCAATTAGGGACATTGAATTGGTACATACCACAATGAGCGGTGTCTCGGGAGGGCTACAGATGTTTGTGGGCGACATTGCTTTGAGGGAGAGATTGCCTACTTTTGAAGACTTCCACAAAATCATGTTGCAGGAAGAGCAGTGTCACGAAGTGGTGAAGTCAAGGCAAACCCCATAGGAGGATCAAGCCTTGCTTGCTAAAGGCAAGCAGAAAGGATGGAAAAGGATTCCCAAGAAATTCAAGGATGATGATGACGAGGGAGAGTCGTCATCAAAGGCGAAAAAGAAGAACGACAAATGTTACTATTGTCACAAACCGGGTCATTGGGCACGCGAGTGTTACAAGAAAAAAGCGGACATAAAGGCGGGAAAAGTGAAACAACAAGGCAACATTGCCGAAGATGATGGAGAAGATGACGAGACAAGTGTCTTCTCATCGACATTGGCATCCCAGGTTGACGATGGTGCCAGATGGTTCATAGATTCAGGCGCCACAAGGCATATGACTGGAAAACGTGATTGGTTTGAGAAATTCTCACCAATCCATGATGGGAATAAGGTCACTCAAGCCAATGGGGAGCATTGCCAAATATAGGGTGTTGGTAATGTACCTGTGTAGTTTCTTGATGGTAAAATCAAGAATATTCCTAATGTGTTTTATGTTCCTGGACTCAAAAAGAGTTTGTTTTTTGTTGGAGTAATGACAAATCAATATCTTAAGGATGAATTTGTCAAGGATGCATGCCTTATGAGGGATATGAACCACAACCATAAAGTGGTGGCGAAAGGTTATAGAGATAGTAACTATGGCCTTTATAAATTGGATGATGCAAAACCAGGAGAATATGGTTTGGCTATCTCAACAACATCTCAATCTAAGTTGTAGCATAGAAGACTGGTCACTTGAACTATGGGATCTTAAGATTGATGGCGAAGCTGAAGATGGTAATAGGATTACCAGCATTACAGGATGATCATCACGCAATATGTGAAGGATGTTTCATGGAAAAGCATCACAGGGAGACATTCAAGAAAGGTGGAGCTACAAGAGCTAAGAAACCGCTGGAACTTATTCACAGCGACCTATGTGGCCCAGTGAAGACCATATCGTTGGGGAAAGCATAATATTTTATGACTTTCATAGATGATTACTCTAGGAGGACATGGATTTATTTCTTGAAGAAGAAATTTGATGCTTTTGCTCGCTTCAAGGAGTTCAAGACTTTAGTAGAGAACCAACTGGATGCACACATCAAAGTGCTAAGATTTGATATTAGAGGGGGCAAATATAAATCTGATAATTTTGAGGACTTTTGCAAGGAACACGGCATCAAAAGACAATTTACACAATCACATACGCCGCATAGTAATGTTGTAGTTGAAAGGAAAAACAAGACTATTATGGAGAGTGCACACTCCATGATGAAGCAAATGGGCTTGACCGATTCACTTTGGTCGAGAGCGTGCAGTGCGACAACGTTCTTGCAAAACAGGAGCCCTACAGTTGCAGTTCCAAATGTGACTCTCGAAGAAGCATTTACAAGAATAAAGCCAAAAGTCGACAAGTTTCGTGTCATTGGATGTAGGGCCTATGTACATGTGCCAAAGGAAGAGCGAAAGAAACTTGATGCAAAAGCAATCAAGTGTATCTTCGTCAGTTATGATGAGAGGACGAAGGCGTATAGGTGTTTTGATCATGTAATACTTTCTTTCTCATGGGTTTGTAAGAACAAATTCAGATCCAAATCTTTATGTTCTTATAAACGAAGATAACATTGCCTTGATTGTACTTTATGTTGATGATATCATTATCACGAGAAATGATGAGAACCTCACTCGTTCTATCAAATCCAACTTATGCAAGCAGTTTGAGATGACAGATTTAGATCTTATGCACTACTGCTTGGGTGTCGAAGTATGGCAAATTGGCAGTGATATCAGGTTATGTCAAAACAAGTATGTGCGCGAGGTATTGGAGAGATTTCGCATGACAGAGTGCAAACCTTCCAGCACCCCTTGCGAAGTCGGTAAGAAATTATCTTGTATTGATGATAGTGCACATGTTGATGCTCTTCTATTTCGTCAGCTAGTTGGGAGTTTGATATATCTTACGACTAAATGTCCTGATATCTGCTATGCTGTAGTTTGATTAGCCAATTCATGTCATCACCCACTATGGACCATTGGAAAGCTGCAAAAAGGATTTTGAGGTATGTGAAAGGTACACCTAACCTTGGCCTAATCCACAAAAGACAAAGTGTTTTACCTAAGTTGCAGGGTTATGTTGATGCTGATTGGGCAGGAAATGTAGATGATAGAAAGTCAACAACACGTTATGCCTTCAATTTTGGTCGCGGTTGTTTTTCATAGTCTAGAAAAAAGCAAGATACTATTTTTCTTTCTTCTACAGAAGCCGAATATAAAGCGTTAAGTCCTGCTACCCAGGAAGCTGTTTGGCTACGTAAGTTGTTATGTGAGATTGGCATGAAGTAGGTAAATCCTACTATTATTTTCTGTGACTGTCAAAGTGGAATACAATTGGCTAAGAATCCTGTCTTTCACGCAAGGACAAAACATATTGAGGTAAAATATCACTTTGTGCGTGAGAAGCTACAATATGAAGATATAAGTATTGTACACTGTTCTACTTTGTTACAAGCTGCTGATATATTTACAAAAGCTTTAAGTAAAGAAAAGTTTGAGACTTTTAGAGCCAAACTTGGCTTAGATCTGTTTATGTAACAAGCCTTTACTTGTAATACTATCATGGAGGTATGTTCTATGAATAGAGTAAACTCTAAAATAAAGAGAGACGTTGATCATTGAAAGAGAGAGTTAAAATAGCAATGATCGACTTATACAGTGTTTCTTATTTCGACGGCACCACATGTGCTCAGTTCTAGAATTATTGGGCCATCTTTCTTTTACGAGCCCTTTGAGTGCTTTTAAGCAACTTTATCTTTGTACTTACTTATTAGTTGAATATACAGTTTGTGGAGAGCAATTCTGTTGTCTTGTCTTGTTGCACTTGACGTTGTGCTATGGTGATTGATCCAGTCGGGTTTTTAAGCTATTTTCTTAACTGCATGCTTCGTCAGAAAACGTCACACGCATTGCTACATCTGCTATTCTTGCTACAGAAAGCAAGTCTTGCTGAAGTGTAGGCACAAATAGAACGTCTTTGAGCCATTTGTCTCTGCCATTGGTGTTGAGCCACAGTGAACCAAATCAGACTGTTTCATACATCTCTTTATATGCCTTTTTTATCAAGTATCATCCAGTAAGTATATAGTCGCTCTGTGTAACCTTTTAGATTAGAGTGACTAGATCTACAACTAATCAGAGAATTACAAGGGTGGCGGATTAGCCACGACCTAGAGTGTATCTGCTGACATCATGCCATTAGATCAGACATCTGTACTTCTGGGTACTTGTATGACCTTGCTGGTCCTTCATGGAGCGTGAGGGCAAAAAAAAATTTGCGACATTTTTCGTGTCGCGTCATTGGTTTCGTCTCCATTGTCTGACTTTCTCGTGCTGGACCGCAAAAGATTCTCATTCGCGAATCTTTCGTGTTCATGTCTTCTCGTCAGGTGTTCATGAAACTTTCGTGCTTCGTGTCACTTGACTTTCGTGTTCACGAATATCTTCGTCAGGTAGAGGAATGAAAGCTAGCAAAGCTTTGTAGATAGAAATGTTTTGTTTCTTCATTGTTGGCTTACCAACCAATGCATGTAGTAGCTAGTCTCAGACAGGTTGATCATGGAATGTTTTGTTGCTTTTGATAGCTCTTCAAGGTTAGAAATTTTCGGACATTGATCAGGAGGGGTGCTGTTAGTCCAAAAAGTATAGACTGATGAGGAAGTGGAGGTGGCAATGGCAAAAGTAGAGGAATGTCATTAGTAGAGATGGTGGTGGTCAAAATGGTGGATGTGGGAATGATGGGCGGAGTGGTTAGGTGGTGGTCATGATGCTAACTGGTGGGATCTGAATTTTTCTAGACTGATTTGCCTTGCCATCTTTGTCGTCACTTATCTCATCAGGTTCGGAGCATCAAAATATGTTGATGTGTCCATGAGAATGTGGACTTGTTGGGCCTGTTCATGCTGGGCTACTGTCATATCTTAGGCAATGACATTTCCATCTCCCCCCCTCCCAAATCTTGTGTCTTTGGTGAATTTGGCTGTGTTGCTGTTGTCAGTAGTATGGTGGGAGCTGTGACTGCTACTTGTTGGGCAGCTTGTGAGTCCTTGTCGGTGTCTACTACTCCGTATATGGCTGCTCCATTTCCCCGTCGATGATGTGTGTGGGTGAGGAGTGCTGCTAGGATGTTGTATTGGAGGTGGAGCTGCCATCTTGAGATTTTGTTGAGTTCGAGGATGCCGAATGAGACTGTGTGGCTTGGCACATGGCTTGTGGTTTCCTCTTGAGTGGCTCACCTTCAAATTTTGACTCGTTGAACTCCGTTGCATCTGGAGAATACCTCTTGGCCATGAGCTTCTTTTGGGTCCTCTGTTGTCGTGTGTCAGGGAGCTGGGCCTTGGAGGTATCTGTTTCTTGTGCTGTCGAAGATCCTTCAGCTGCTGGATCTTGTTGTGAGGCCGGTGGTGTTGGCTGCTTCTTCATTGTCAACTTCATGATGCTGGTGTTTGGTCTTTTAGAGGTTGGCCCCTGTGGCGACGATGTCTGTGTTCAGGACCGCTTGGACTTCTTGGACTGAATTGGTATCCTCCAAGCCTTGTCCACCACTTGCAACATCTCTCGAAGTCTCGTTCCATTTGTCACCTACTGGAGAGTGAGATCTATCATCATATAACCGAGCATGGTGGAGGTTTCTTGCTTTTAATACACTCATGAAGGCAATTCGAAGCAAAGTGGGCCCAATCATAGAGATTCTGGCCGTGCAGTCGTGAATGTGCCATCATGTGGAACAAGAACATTGGTATCCAAAGGATCTTGGTTTTGTAACGCTGGGTGTACTTGGTTAAGTAAGCACAAGCAACAACTAGAGGCTAATCATTGATGGCATCAAACTGATACCCATCCTTTATCTTCCACTTTGCCACAGATGGATCGATAAATTTGAAATAGGTTGTCGTCTCGATCTTCTACAAAGTTCTTGTAACTGCATTCAATCCCCGAGGAAATCCGAAGGTATTGAAATTAGCTCCAAAAAGATATATGTTATAGACATAATTTTTGTCAGGAGGTATTATAAATTGGCATGACCTTGTAGTGGTGTTATATGATGCATAGGCCATGTGCAAGAGGTAAGGACTCTGGTAGCCAGTCAGAACAAGTACCTGAAATTCAACCTGAGTCAAGAACGGGTTTGCCTGTTGGTACTAGATTGTCATCTCTGTAATATCCAGTTGCAATTAGGACAACTTCAGACTCAATATGGGCCCTTTAAGAATGTAGAGAGAGAACATCATTAGACTGCCCAACTTTAAATTCGGACAGCCATTTCTGAGATAAACCAATTACACTAAAATTCAAAATGAAGGGGGTGGAAAACATGAGGCCGTGTCCTCCCGCATATGTCATCGCGTTGCGTCGTGCCTCGCCATGTAGAAGGCAGGTGGAGTGAATATATGTGGAGGAGGAAAATACCTTACTTCCAGTAAAAGAAGTGTAGCATCTCTTGACACCATTGCGTAGATCATGAAAAATTGCACACTTTATAAATCACTTCAATCCGACACACGGTTAAAAAGTTATGGCACTCTGAAGATTCATACCTGACCTGATATCGGAGCTGAGCGACCCATTACCTATTCTCACTAAATATAATGCTCTGGTTGTGTGGCTGAGATATTGTAGCATTTGTTTACACCATTGCATAGATAATGAAAAACCACACACTTTTGTCTTTTAAATCACTTCAATCCAACAGACGGTTTAAAAGTTATGGCAGCCTGAAGATTCATACCCTACCTAATATCGGAGCCAAGCGACCATGACCTGTTCTCATTGAACATAATACTTTGGCCACGCGACTGAGATATCGGAGCTAGGCGACCCATGGACTTTTCTCACTGAACATAATGCTCTGGTCGCGTGGCTGAGATATTGGAGCTACGCAACCAGAGCATTGTGTTCGGTGAGAAGAAGCCTGGGTCGCTCAACTCTGATATCAAGTAGGGTATGAATCTTCATATGGCCATAACTTTTTAACCACGTGTCGGAAGTGATCCAAAAAAAAAAAGTGTGCGGTTTTTCATCATCTATGTAATGGTGTAAAGAGATGCTACAAATCGTTTACTAGAAGCAAGCTATTTTCCTCCTCCACATGTGCTCACTCCACCTGCCTTCCGCATGGTGAGGCATGACGCGACATGACGACAGATGCGCGAGGACGCGGCCTCGGGTTTCCCACCCACTTCAATTTGAATTTTTGTGTAATTGGTTTATCTCAGAAGTGGCTGCCCGAAATTGAAGTTGGGCTGCCACCGTTACGGTCTAGCACACATGGAAACACACCATTGGGCCATGTGGACATAAAACCTTTGAAAAGTAAAAAAAAGCATCTTTACAAAAGGCCCTCAAGAGCTCCCCTAATTAGTGTGACCCATATGTATGTCAATCTTATTGGCCTCCGGGTCTTCAGAGCTAGATGACTGGTGGAAAGACATGATTGGAAACTACTAGAATTGGAGTTTGGAAAATAGGACTTGGCTGAGATTTGTAACAGAGTTTTGTGAGGCTCGGCTCGGTTGAGATGGTGACGAGATGGCACAGGTGAGATTGTGACGGGATGGTGAGGTTGAGATGGTGACGGAATGGTGTGGTGGAGATGTGGGGTATGGATCCCCTCAACAGAAGGGTGAGATAGGATTGAAAGGGGCATAATAGTCCCTATTTTTTCTGAATATTCCCTGTCAAAAAATCATCAAATGCAATTGTTTTATCTTGTTGGAATCACCACTCCTATAGCAGTCTCATTTTTTTCTAAAGAATGTGAAAGAAATCATTGTGGATGGAGAGTTTCAAGTGCATGTTGATAAATGAATCTGCAAAGTTACTTAATGAGGTTCTTGACACAATTTTGTATATGGAAATTTACTATTGTAGTAGTAACAAACAATAATGTGAGTATGAGCTCTTCTTGGGAAAATAAGTAGTGGATTTATACTCCAAGAAAATAGGAAGGGACATATGCGAATCATTATAGGTACTCTGTCCAGAGAAGCTTGTGTAGGCTTCGAAGTAAAATAGTGTGAGGTCAAAGGTGATGTTTTTATAGAAGAAATAGCAAATTTGCAACCAGTATTAAACTAGAATAATGAGCTATCAACACATTTCCTTCTCATTGCTCAACCAAAGGAACATGACTAGTTTTCAAAGGGTATGAACAATTCTATGGGATTGACTACACTGAGACCTTCAGTCCAATGGTAAAGCATTAGTTGATTTGAACATTACTCGCTATCGCAGCTACCTTTGCAGTGAAAAAAATCATTTGGATTAGAAGATTACTCTAGGATCTGAAATTTTCTCAGATCAGACCAACTATACTACATTGCGACAACTAGAGCTACATAGGTCTTTCTCTGAACCCACGAACTCATTCTAGAACTAAACACATTGAAATTCAATTTCATTTTGTTAAAGAGAAAATTCGAAACAAAGATATCGGATCAATATCACACTGATGGTATGTTGGTTGATATCTTGACAAAGACATTGTCAAAGGATAAGCGTGCTACCTTAGTTAGTATGTTAAATTTAGCAGTCAACTTAAAGGGGAGTGTTGGAGTTAATCTTACTCCTACTCACTTGAATTCATCTTTTGAGTACTCTTGTAAATATCCACTCTCTATAACAGTCTGCAGTTTTACTCACATAGTCGAATAGTCTGCATAAATACATGGATATTCGAAGTAGAGCAAGGTCGACTCGACACTCAACAATACTCGAGTTCGAGTCTCACATCGACATCGACTTGACAAAGTCAAATGGTCGACTTGACTCGATAATTTGACAACCTCAACTATTGACTGGAGCTCTTCCTCTATTGAATCCAATACAGATTACGTCATTGTTCGAACATACTATCATGCAGTAACTGCACAACTTCATGACTATTATCTATATAGTTTATACTAAAATGTTTAACCTTGTTTTGTGAACATGACATCATGCTTAAGCACATTAGTTAGCCACGATTTCTATAAGCTTGTATATATACAACAAATGAGATGAGAGACTGGTTGTTGATGCATGAATCAGAGTTCATATGTGGACTCCATTGTATTAGACTATCTGACTCCCTAGAGTCGGAGATCACAAGAGAGAGTGAGAGCAATTCAAGAAGTAGAGATATAGTCTTAATTATAATCAGCATAGTAGGACTGTAGTGCATAGCGCAATACTATTTTGAACCATTTTTTGATGCTAGTAAATTCCGCTTCGATGGGAGCTGTGAGCATCAAGACTAGTATTTTTTGCCCATCTTTGCAAGGAAGAGGACCTGCATGTATTATGGGAGGTGCCGAGGAGAAGACATCATGCTTGGTAAGGATTTCCAAAATTTTTTAGGCACAATGGATACCTTTTTTTCACATGTACATTATGAAGTGTAATAAGCAATTGAGCAGTCTGGAAGTGCCACGTGGTAGTCGTACGGATGCGTAGGGTGGAGAGAGCAGCACCTACGTTTGATAAAAAGTACATATATATTTTGCTTTTTTAAATGTTCAACAAAGGGGCATAACAGTCACAAGGTATCCGTCACTGATAGTTAAGCAAGAGTGGTGAGCGAGGAGTATTGGTATGTCATATTGGTAAGTCGAGGCCACTTGATAACTAGCATCTTGTGTTTCATCAACGCAATATGTAGTAGGATCAATGTAGCCAAGATCAATCATCTGGGTAGGTACTTGTGGCAAAGGGTGGTTTACTACATAAGGCTGTCTAGGCTGAAACTGATGTGGGCCTGAACATCTTGGTTGAAATTGTCCTGGGCACTGAAAAGTTTGTTGTGGATTGAAAGGTGGTGGACCAGGGGGTCAGTAATGCCTATACATCGGTCTTGCAGCTTGGGGGTTGGTAGTATGGTTTTGGGAATAGATAGGACACCACAAATTTTTCCAGAAAGGATAGGTCTTTTCCGCCATATATTTAAGCACCTTTTGGAAGTCAGTTGTAAGCTTATCCATTTGGGCTTGCTGAGTTTTTTGCCAGTTGTCCATATGGTCTAGCAACTTAGTGGAATTAGAACTAGAGGTATGCTCTGTATGTGATGGATCATGTTTAGCAGGAGCTTTTCCCTTGGGATCACAATGATCATACTCATCATGGGGTCCTTCGTCTTCCTCTCTGATGGCATCATCCATTACTTCTTTCAGCTGGTCATACAAGTCAACTGATTTAAGTTCTCTTCTGATAGATTTAGGTAGTCCTACCAAAAAGAGTTTGATAGCCATTTTTTCGTGATCTTCTCATCAACGCATTCGACCTTGAGATGCTTAAAGAGCTCAATGTAGGTGCGTACGGATTCGTCCCTTCTCAACTTTATATGAGAGAGTTGAATGAAAGGGCTTTGGATCAATTTGGAAGGTTTGAATCATTTGGTGAGGGATGCTATAAGGATTTCCCAAGAAACTATATCGGATTCTTGCAACATCTGTAGAATTTCTTGGCTCACACAACACAGCCAAAACTCGCACAAGCTTCTGAAGGCTTAGAAAATAATTGACGCAGTCAAGGGCAGAGTGTGCGAGTTCTGAACCTCAATATTTTAGGAAAAAATTAAAAGTCCTTGTGATTCAGACATAATTTTTTCTCAAATTTTTTAAGAGTTTTTTTTTTTTTCATAACTAGAACTCGCACAGGTGTGTCCGTCCATAAATGCATTGTATCCTAAGTTTACATTGAGACATGCAAGACATGCAAATACTCTAATGGACACATGCATGTAGTTTTGTGGGCTCATAGTTGAAAATTTGACATTTGGAGAAAGTAGGTGAAAGTTAGGTACAATCTATGCATGCAAGCAGTTAGGTGTCAAGATAATAGTAGTTTGCACTTGAATAGGTGTAGGAAATGCATTGAATGCAAGAAGTACCACAAATTTTGGCTCTCCTATATATGTACATATGGTTCTCATTCATTTCTAATGAAGAATCAAGCTTTAGTAATGTCATAATGTCATTTGTCTGCATTGAGCATTGATAGGGCTTCTGCTACAGTGGCAGGTTCATCATGACTGATGAACTGTATATAGAATGGTTTGGGAATGTACTTCATGTCAGTTTAACAAAGAAAAGCATGCTCAAAAACTTGGATTGCTACATCCACTATTTGTTCCTTCCCAATAGTGGGGCAATATCAGTATGGATTTCATTCCATCTCTTCAGACAACATTTCGAGAATTCAACAAATTTCATTTCCTACAAGACTACTTATGGCGCATCACAAGTGGCACAACTATTCCTTAATTTTTTTAGATTGCATGCGTTACTAAAGGAAAAGGTGTGTGAAAGAGATCAGAGATTTGCTAGACAGTTTTGGAAAGAGATAATGGACAAAGTTAAAGACCAAGTTATTTTCTAGCACTGCATTCCATCTAGAGATCGATGGACAAACATAAAGAATGAATCAATGGCTGGAATGTTACTTGCAACATTTTATAGCAGATTTACAAACAAAATGTATTGATTGGTTGCATCTAGCTAAATCTAGTTACAATTCAACACCTCACATGTCTATTAGAATGACCTCTTTTTATGCATTTTATAGATGTGAACCAATAAAACCAATTGACATAGAATTAGCAAATGTAATAGTAGCAGCAATAGCATTTGAGTTGCAGAATATTTTCAAGGTGGATCATGATCATATGCGAGAGGCTCAACAAAAGATGAAATATTATGTCGAGAAACTTTGGTCATTTCATGACTTCCACAACATATATTTATAATGACAACCTTACCATCAATCAGCATTGAATAAAACCCAAAGTGAGAAGTTATCTCCTCAATTTTATGGACAATTTCAAATCATCAAATGTGTGGAAAACTAACATATGAACTGGACCTACCAATCAAAACGAAAATGCACAATGTGTTCCATGTAAGTTTGTTAAATAGGCATACTAGAAGGACATTTTAGGATTTTTTTTGGATTGTTTTTGTTGAGTTAGCATTAGTCGGCATTTCTGCCAACCAAAGCCATTCGAAAATTTTCCCAAGTATGTGACTCGATGTTTTTTAGACTTCAAGTCTTTTGGCATTTTTTCCGATTTCTGTTGTTCAATGTTTTTTGCTTTGTGCCGAACTCAGTGTATTTTTGTAGACTCAAGATTTTCACCAACCAATGCCGATCGACTAGTATATTTTTGCAGATTGTGCCAAACTTCGTGTATTTTATGCAAGTTGTTTAGAAAACTTGAGTATTTCTACAAATTTGATAGGTCCTCCGCAAAGGAGAATTATGTGGGAATTTCACAAGTAATTGCTTGTTTAACTATATTCCCGCAAGCTAGGATCTTTCCATCCTCCAATCTTTTGACTAAGGATGAGATTTGATTTTGTCTCTTGGAATGGCAAAAGTTCATCCATCATACAATATGGTAACAATATTTTCCAATGTCTTTTCCATTCCTAGTGGAGACAATAGCTTGAAGGGTCGTGGCACAATCGATAACAAGGACCTTGAAACCTACCTTGACTAGCAAATAAATCCAACGTCTACAATAATCGGCTGGGTGTCAAGTTGTCATTGATTAGAAGTTTTCATGAATAAACATCTTCTAGCCATTGACTTTAAGAATCTGGATTGAGCTAAAAAGCTAGAAGATGCTACCATGCACATATTGCAAGTGCTTAGATTTTCTTTGTATTTTGGAGACACCTTCAAAAGCAAAATTTCAATGCAAAGTTAAAACCAAAAATTGTGTGAGCTTTCTATCACAATTCTGAAGTGACATCAAATAAGAAGTTGACCCATAACACATGAAAATTCTGATGGAATATGCATGTGGATAGGTCACGACGGGCTGCCACATGGCACATGCACAATTTGAACCTTAGAAATTTTTTATTATTATGAAATCACCTCTAAAATTATAATTTTCATGTAAATTTAAAACCATATTCTGTGTGCACCTTCTTATCAGAATTCTCAAGCGACCTGCAAAAAGAATTATTCAGGTAGCACATGAAAATTTTAATGAAATGTGCATGCGAACAACTAATAATGCATGCCAAGCAAAATCTTAGAGTGGGTTCATGCCTCCCATCCCATGCATGAGAAAGGGCAACACGCCCTCCCTGCAGCCCCACGTGGAAATGTTTTAAGCCCCTCGCACTCTCGCGACTGAATCTTATGAGTGCATCCAGCCGGGTCAAAAGATGCTTCCTCTCCTCACACTTCAAAGTCCGCAGCCACGCATCCTCCATTAATCAATATAATCGCATTTCTTCCTTCGAATCCTCTTCCTTACTTCTCACCCCCTCCACATATCATAGCATAGCATAACAGGAGGAACAACGAGAAGCAGAACATTGAATGCAAATTCACATGCCTGCTGCTGCTGTTCATCTCCTTCGAGAAATCCTTCGCACACCAGGGAGATTCAGCTCAAATTATCCTTCGTGGGTCATTCACATTTTGCATGTTGTGTGATGATCTTTCATTGCACACAGAAATTCATCGACTCAGCTCCACATTGAGACCAGAAAGTTTGGGTGAGAGAGCATGTTGTTTGAAGTGCCAGACGAGGAATATTTGGGAAGGATCAGGGATTGACAGGAGAAATTGAAAGGCCGAAATTGAGAGCTTACACAGGTTTCACTGTCGACAGAAGTTGTACTTTTGGCAGGTCTCTCTCTTTCCGTACTTGTTGTGGTTTATGGCAAAGTATTCGGAAATTTTGGACCTAGGGGCCAGAATCGCAGCGAGGTTTCAGTCACATTGTCCCCAGACGGCACGCATGTACTACAAGCCTCCGTCAGGTCACAAAGATGGGCATAATAAGCAGTCTTACTTTGGCTTTAAATACTCCATTTTCCAATACGCTTCTGAGCTGCCAACATACGATGGAATGAGTACATACACAATATTCTTTGAATTATCGGATCCTTTCCAGCCAAATCATGTGTATGGACGTACTAGTGTGGCGTTGTTTGCTATCAATCTTCAGGAAAAGATCACGAGGGCCTGCTCCTCTGCTGAACCGATTGGTCATTGAAAATCATTTGCAAAATCACTATGTTGATAGATTGATCGATTCTTTTGTGCTTGAAAAGCTTCCTGGCTTTGAATACTTCTTTTCTGCTTAGTCACCCTAACACAAACCCATAAATATGAGAGTTGCTTTCTTCGAAACTGTACTCCAAAAGTTATGTGGAGTGCTTTTTAAGCTGTAAACATATTAAAAGGATTGACATTTTTCGGGTACTTTTGGCCGTACAGGGTCATTTGTTAAGTTGGTTTCTTCAAAAATGATGCCAAAAATCAAGCATCTAGACGCGTATTATTTAGACATCTCTACACATATTATTTAAACATCTTTACACGTATTATTTAAACATCAAAAGTTGTGATGTAATTTTTCAAGCAATGATTCTTTGAAATAACTTTATTCACTTAGTTGGTAAAAGAATTTTAGAGGATACAAACCCTTTTATAGGTGAACAATTGGTGTGAACTTGTTGCAGAGTTTTAGAGAATACAAACCCTTTTATAGGTGAACAATTGGTGTGAACTTTTTGCAAGGGCTTTTCCATGGAAGATTCTATGCTTTCATATCTCTCTCTCTCTCTCTCTCTCTCTCTCTCTCTCTCTCTCTCTCTCTCTCTCTCTCTCTTGACATGACTGAAAGGCACTTTTACGGCCCAATGTGATGTTTTCCATGTACCAACTGAATTCACATTTTCCAAGTGGTGAATGCACAATCTTTGCCATGTACTAGTCTCATGTGTGAGTTATTTCCATGCATGCACATGCACGCACACACACACACACACACACACACAGTTCATACACATGAGAGTTTGTTTGAAGCTCAAACAACTTCAACAAATGACTACAAGAATACTCAACCAGGAAAAGTAGTCCATGCACTTCATCGACAATGTTCTGTTTTGAAGCAAATGGAACACATTATAGGGCTACATTCGTGATCCAGCAAAAGATCCATCTTCTCAACAGGATGGAATATTCGCGACAACACCACCACCGCCATCATCAATAAGCAGTTGGTTTCACGTAAGCGATACAATATTCACGCTTTTACAATTGCCTCACCATCACCATCACATCATCAATAAAATGGCAGCTTGTACTAGTGAAGGGTTGTCAAGTCAAATAAAAGGAAAATGATATGTGCAAATCGACGCAGATGACCAGTGTTTCTACCAACGCCAACAACAATGCTTCATTGGAAAATGTACATTGAGCAATGGTCGCCCATACTACCGCTATTGTACATCATCTATTCGATCACTTGCGGAGGCCACAAAAAGCACAAGTCATCAACAAGCGAAATCCCATAGGCCTACGCAAACAAAAGGAACCTCACGTCAATCAGAGATTGAAGTTATGAGCACACAACCTCAATGACAAAACTATTTTCAAAGACGAGCAATGATAATTCCGTGGAGAATTGTACAAAGAGCATTGGTTATAGTGGACAGATATGGAAAATCACACAAGACTCATCTCATTCCTTTTTTCTATCCATTCGTTCCCTCATGTTCCACCATATACTACATCTTGAAGCTTCATCTTACTTCCCCCATCCTTGTCTCAATTCCTCATTCCCCCCCGATGGATCAATCTGAACTTGCTCTCGTTTATCAACTACAGTACTTCGTGAAGCAAACAAATCTACGACATGTACAACATACCACTGATATAGTTCAGCGCTTGAAGCAACAAAATCAAGGATGTTAGAGGTTCTCAACAATGATTATGAGCCATGTCTTAAGTTCTCAAAAAAAAAAAATTGACAAGTTAACAATTTGTTGACGATTCAAATGAAAAAAAAAAAAAACAGAGGTCACACACGTCTCTATACATTCACGACTACTTCAAGAGCTCTCGAACTCCGTGATGAATTCAAACAGCTACAAGAAATGTCAAATGGAAATCTCTGCTGACAAAAGTGCCTTCAAAAGACAGTAATGAGCAAAGGAATTTTGATCCATCCAGCCACTTCCATGTATCCACCTTCATCACTTCCGAGATTACAACACCCCCTATGTTATGTCCATGGCCAGTAAGTAGGATTCAGTATACTCCTAGTCTTGGATACATGGTACTCCAGTAAATCAAGCTGTTACCACGTCATATTGGATGTGACTCGAAAGTAATTAATATCCTTGTGAGGCCCAGAACACACTAAATGGAGTTTAGACAAGGTATGAGACAATGTATGCATGTGTAGAGTTATCAATAGCAATTCTATGAATAGTTGGTCCATGCTTAGGACTCTAATCTAGGTGAATCTATGTATAGGGAACTTAGGGCTATGCATGGCTATGTGCCCAAGTTGCTTTTGGCTCTATATATTGAGGCCAAACTCGCCCTACTCCTCATTGTGATCATTGATTCATTGCCAGGGTTTCACTCTACCTTCATGCTTCTTATTCCTTGGCTTGGGGGTGAAGCTTCTAGAGTTGATTAGTTGCATCTACTTGGTTGAATGGTTGCTCCATAGTGTGTTTTCTATTGTGTTTTATCTTGTAAGTAGGATCTTAGAGAGCTTCCCTTATATTGGTATCATAGCAAGGCTTATGAAGATTAGAGAACATGGAGAAGGGCTACCTTTCATTGAAATTTTGGATTGGATCATTGGAATTCTCTTCCAAGGTGGATAGAAAGTGTGCAAGTGGGTGTACTATCCTAGTTTCAATGTGCATGTTGCTAAGATCCATTACTCTTGGAATTCTTTGTGGTTTTATGGAGAATTGTTCTTGAAGGCCAATTTGTGATGCTTTTTTGGAGCTTTTTCTTGTGTAGATCAAAACTTTGGTAGATCTGAATTTTCCAGCAAGTGTACTTTTGTTTTAGGATTCATTAATGATGAAATTAATGATGCATGCCGGCTCTTTCCAATGATTTATAATTCTAGGCTATGTTTTGGTCAAAATTGCTTGGTTTTTCATGCTTTTTGGCACAAAATAGATAGTAAGAACCAAAATCCAGCAAGATCAAACCAATTAGATGATTATAGTTCTTAAAATTGGCTTTCATGTGTTAGAGAAAGAGTTGTATGTCATGAATTTCCACTTTATTGGAATGAAAAAACCGGAAAATAGCCAAAAATCATCATTTTTGCTTGTTTTTTCATAAAGTTGGATAGTAGGTGGCTGTAAAACACCATGTAGATCTTGTAAAGAGGTGGACCAAAGTCTTTTGAAGCTTTCCCTGAAGTTAGAACCAAGTATTCCAGCAATTGAACTTGTAGGAAGTCAAAAAAGTTCAAAAAATGACCATTTTTGGTGATTTTTGAGGGGTGGATCTCTCCAAATCCATAAGGATATCATTTTGATATTATTTACAGCATGATTAGCATTCCTTTTTACCTTCCCAGCAAGCTATCATACCTGTGAATTGATGGTTGGTGGCTTATGCACCATCTCCATCAAGTTTGAAGCTATTTTGACTTCTACAGAATCAAGAAATCTTTGTTCTCAGCCTATACTGCATCTTAGGATCAATATGAATGCTTCATGGAAGTCTAATTGATTTTTTAAGACTGTTGGTAGCATCAATTTTGGGCTGGAATGAGTGTTTGCATGTTTTTGCATGATTTTTTCTTGTGGAAGTGCACCCTACTACAGATTTTCTGACACTCTGATCTTGCACATGTGAAGCCTAGGTGGTAGGCTGATGTGGCAAGCATCTTGTTGACTTGATCTCCATCTATATTGAGCTTTATAGAATCCAATTTGGTGTCTTGTAGCCAAAGTTATAATCATCTGAAGTTTTGCAATTTTGTGAGTAAAATTGGCAAAATTTGAAATTGTTCTGATTGCATGCCAGTCATTTCCCTAATTTGTAGTACTGTGCTTGCATGAATTAGTTGCATGCTGATTCTCAGAGTGATTCTGATATGCATGAGGGATTTATAATCGATTTGAGTAGTCATACGCATGTACTCTGACAGTTGGGTAACAAATCAGTGTTAATGATTGACAAATTCTATAAAACTGAAGTTTACGTAAAAAAATTCCGAAATGACATTTTGTGATTGATGTAGTGTGCTTTGCATGCCAGTTTGACATTGGGTTAGTAACATTAGGATCAGACAGTGTTTCGATTTTTTCGATTTCGATTGTCTTTTTGTACTAACAGTATTTTCGTCAGAATTTTCGAATTATGTAAAATAAAACAAAATTTGAGTTTCCAAAAAAGTCAAAATTTTAGTCTTTTTTTCGTTATCTATGGAATCAGTTTAGATTAGTGAATTGATTAAACTGAGTTTATCATTCAGAATTGGTCACAGTGTTTTGTCTAAGTCTAAATTATTTTTCTGTGATAGATAAGTTATAATTGGCAAAAGAAACCACAATGAAATTGTCGACAGGATTTACTATACTGTCATTTTTAACTTTTTGAGCTGAGAACTCCCAGACTAAAAGTTAAAATTTGATTTTTTTTTTTCCTTTTTTGTTGAATCTCAATTTGATTAAAATTTGAAATTAGTTACTTGTCTGATAGTTTTCTAATTGATGTTGATCGCTAGAAATCAGTCAAGTGAACGTTTGTGCAAGATACTCGTCAAATTTGATTTAAAATCGTCAAACAATATGGAATGACTAGATTAAATGAGTGGCAATAGTATTCTTTATCTAGACAGTAAATCTGACATGATACGGTTTAAGAATTACTAAAATCCTATGGATGGGATTTCCATTCATGTAATTTCATATTCTATGTTTGGATAGCTTCTGTCAATATTAACGGAGTAATGCCAAACCAGTCAATAAAAAGAAGAAACAGTCCAATTTTATTGAAAAATTTGTAATAATAGAAATTACATAACTGATTTCATTTCTAGTAAAATCCTATGGTGAATTATATTCAGACCAGACTAGTACGGTTTCACATACTAGTAAATGATTTTTGATATATCAGATATTTAGCTCCGGTATAGGACATAAATGAAATTATTTAGGACTTTTTCCTACAGTAATTAATTTTTAAACATTTACTAATGTCGTTATGTCTTCTTGGTATCTTAATTGAAATAGATTTTGAAGGAACTAAAAATTCTGAAAGAAGAAGAGTGGACATCTGAGGTAGTAAGTGTGATCAAAAAATGTATTTCACAGTTAGGATTTCAGTAATCCTTGTAAATAATTGCTTAATATTGGTTATTAATTTCCTGGATAGAGTTCATTCAGTTGAATTCGTAACGGATATCTTTGTACATTGAGTTATCCACAGTTTTGGTGTCAATTGTGATGTTAGAATTGGAATCTGATACGTGAATTACATTGGATCTGTTAGTTGACAGAAGCTTGTTCCTAGATTTGATGCATCAGTAGGGGTTTGAAGCTTATTCATTAACCATAAAAGATCAGATTGTAATGTGGAACCATGTTAATTCTTTTGTTTATATCACAGGATCGGATGTGGATTCGTAGTATCCATCTCATAGGGATGCCAGTCATCCGAATAAATGGATTCTCCAATGTTTTGAAAACAAGAGATAATATCCTATAGTGATTATAGGACAACTAGATGATCAACGGATCTCTAGAATATCAGATAAGGCGGTCAAGGGTTTTCTGGAAGGAAAAACTGATGGTATGGGACATCAGTAATTTTGGAAAGGAAATTCTAGGACTGTAAAGATCTTATGATCAATGGTGTGTTTTAGTACCTAGTCGCGATATGGGAAAGAAGAAAACCATTCGATCAAATGTGGGGTATTTTGGAAAATTTTGAGATTTAATCTAGATCCTAATATGGTATCTCACTATTTACAAAATCAGAGGCCCTCAAATCTATTTCTCACTTTTTTAATTAATCCTTTACTTCTTAATAATTTCTTGAATATAAGATATCAGACTGATTTATATGATTCTTTCCAGCATCAAATTATTCTTCTGAAAGATTGTTATGTCAGATAAATTACTACTTGTGTGAATAGACTTGGAATTCAGATAAATTCTAAGGTTAAAATGTTTCAATGTCTTAAACCTAGAATATCTTTGTTTCATAAATGGATTTTGATGGAATAGTATTTTCTATCACTTAGATTGAAAATATTTGAAAAAAAAAGTCCTGTTTGTAATGAAGTGAATCCTTTGGTGGAAGCACTTATTACTGACCCGAATCACATGATATTTGATAGCCATGTGTTTCGTTTTTGAGTGAAATACAGGATCTTTCATAGGATAGATTGTTGAAGTGTTATTTATTAACAAGACATAAGGTTCAGAAATAGATTCATCAAATTCTTCCAACATCTATTTGATCCAGATCAGCTGGTTTGCCATCTTGGCTGCTGCTACATATGTTGCTTCACAGGAATATTGAGCTATTGTTGTTTGATTCTTGATTATCTTTCGTCCTCCATTGCCTGAATCCAACAATCTTTATCTGGTCCATCAACAGCTTCCTTGAATGTTTGAAGTTCGTTAGAGAAACTACAAAATTTGATAGTTGTATTAAAAACATCCTAACCATACCTTTCTGGTGGTTTTCGTTGTCTATCAGTTCTTCTCACAGGTGGTTTCGAGTTCAATTTTTGCAGGTTTTGAGTTCGATTCTGATTCAAACTTTTCTGTTGGAATTCGAATCGAGTCTGTTAGGCACTCGATCTTGACCTCCCTCTAAATTTGGTAATTCTCTTTCATCTTCTGCTTGTTTTTCTTCTGTTGTCATTGGTAGCTCATAATAGTTTTTGAGAATTTCATAGCCGACTAGATCACTGCTGCTATGTATTTCGTCTCATCAAATTTAACATCTTGAACAACTTTTATCTTGCCAGTTTCGGGCACATAAACACGATAATATGATGAATGTAACTCGAATCCTACCAGAAAACCTTGTTCTGTCTTTTCATCGAGTTTCTTTCTCATTTATCCGGTATGTGCATATACACTACGCATCCGAATGTCCGAACATGTGCAAGATTTGGCTTCGATTTCCACCATATCTCATGAGGAGTTTTATTCGGTATTCGAGATTTCAGAATACGATTCTGAAGATAATTTGATGAAGCCACTACTTCTGCCCGTAACTATTTTGGTGCTTTCACATGAGCCATCATACACTTTGTAGCTTCCATAAGTGTACAATTTCTTCGTTCAACTATTCCATTGTTCTGAGGTGTGTAAGATGTAGTCTTTGTATGCATAATACCTCGATCAGTACAGTAAGCTTTGAATTTGTTGGAAATGTACTCACCTCCATGATCTGTGCGAATCTGCTTCAGCTTATTGCCATGTCTGCCTCTCAACCCAATTCGAATACTCAACGAATTACTCGAAGGCTTCAGATTTAGTATGTATAAAGTATACTACAGCGAACTTGCTGAAGTCATCAATAAACGTAATAAAGTACATTGCATCACCCAACGACAATACTCCGAATTTGCAACGATTGGCTATGCCCAACATAAAAACCTTTCTTTCTCTCGCCCGAGTTCTATGTCGTGAGCATAAGATCTTCTCTTTCACTCGCCCGTGCTCAGCATAAAACACGGGCGAGCGAAAGAGGAGATCTTATGCTCAGCATAACATAACTGCGTTGAGTGAGAAGGCACGCTATGCTCAGCATAGAACTCAACAGAGAGGAAAGTAATATCTTATGTTGAGCATAACATAAGCTCGTAAAGATTGAGGAGATGTTATGCTCAGCATAGAACTCGGGCAAGAGGTAGAAAGGTTTTTATGCTAAGCATAGCCAACCATTGCAAAATAAAACAACATTCTATGCTCAACATAGAATTAAAAAGAAACTAAACTTTTCTCCTAGGATTATTACAGCACAACATCGGTCTATGCTATGCTAAGCATAAGATTTTTATTATTAATTTATTTAAACAAATTAAACCTTTGTAATACTATGTTGAGCATAGAGAAAGAGTTTCAAAAAATAAACAATTACAAATATTACCTGGACAAAAATTGGATCAACATCTTTGATGACCGCAACCATGTCAAGTTTACCAACCCTAACCTTGCTTTTATAGCAAAGCCTAACCCTAATTCTAGCCCTAACCCTAATCCTAATTCTAACCCTTTAACATTTAAGAGATGTCTTTTGTAGGTGGAAATTATCTTTGTTATTGTTGATTTTATGTTAAATGTGGTCTTTGTGAATTTCAGTGTTTAGTTATATTGGTGTTGGCATAGTGTGTTTAACTCTTTTTATGACTAGCATAGCATAATATAAAAATTTTGTTTGTTGTGAAATTTTTATGTGCATATTTTTATTTTTTTCTATGCTTGGCATAGGAATAAGAAACAAAATTTTTATATTTTTGAGATGGCAAGTAGTTCTTCTTCTATTCATGTAGTTGTAACTCAGTACATGTGAAAAGTTGTCAACATTTCCTAGCTAGTTTGAGGCCTGAATTGGCAATTTTTGTACATAGTTTTGGATCTAGCCTTTCACACATGTGAAAGAGGCCTAGATACTTTTATTTTAGTATATATTTCATATTAAAGAAGTCCCAAACTTCAGGACCTTCAAAATGACACCAAAATCATGTTATTTGGACATATAGACCAAAACTGGCTATTTTAGGCTACTGGTGCCCTAAAATTGGGTCCTAGGTTCTAGAGAGAGGAGAGAGAGTCATCTCTCTCACCTATATTAGGCTGAAATTAGTGGAGAACAGGTTGGAGAAACTTATTGTATTGTTGAGAGAGATCAATAGATCATTGTCACAGTTTCTTCCTCCATTGAGAGCATTGCTTTGTGTATTGTCTTCAATTTTTTGTGTATGATCTTAAGAGAAGTGGTAGGCTGCTGTTGTAGGGCTAGTATGATGTTGTTTTTGGCTGCCATCAGTACCTTTTATTAGTTTCTTTTGTCTCTTTAATGCTTTGTCAAGTTCATGTGTATCAAAGGTAGCATTAGAATGCTTTGCCATTTCTAGCTTTTGTAGCTTGTTGTGCAAAGATCTTAGCCAAGTATTTTGGGAGTTTGGATCCATTCAAGAACCACTTATTCACATGGTATCAGAGCTAGTTGGTTGTTATTTGTAGTAAAGTTTCCATTTATGGTGATATTTGGATGTTTGATCAAGTAATAGCATGATTATGCATTGCACTGTTGATCAAATCTTACTAACCTTTGTTTTGTGAGTTGAACTTGTGGATCAAAAGCATATTTCAGGTCTATTGAAGGTAAGAGGCTGAGAAGAAGCTATTTTGGATCAGATCATAACACCTAATCATTTGTTGATTGTGAGGCTTGTCCATATTCAATACTAACCATGTTCTGTTCAATGTATTGTTGACAATCTCCACTTCTGTAATTGAACACTCTCCATTGTGGATGAACACTCTCCTTAAGTGGATGAACCTTCTCCTTAAGTGGATGACAAATACTCTTTGAGTGATTTTGTATTTCTCCGAAAGGCTGAGCAAAGCTCCCACTTAGATGAAAGATCCCCTTTTGGGTGAACAGATTGTCAACAATCTTTTGCATAAATTTTGGTGTACTTTGTTGAGCATGTAAGTAGCTCTCCTTATGTAATTTGATTGGAGCATTTTCTGGAAGGTTTTAACCATTATGTTTTCAGGTTCTTAACAAGTTGAGGAACATTCTCATATGAAGTGATCTTAGATCTACATCTAAACACCAAGATTTGACAAGCTAGTGAAGCTAGTCTTGTGATAAGTGTGCTCTTTCATTCACCTCTAAAGCTTGTATTTATCATTTGCTAGAGCTAATAAAATTTTAGAAGTGTGGTTTACATGTGTTTTTACAGGTCGAATCAATATCTTAGTGTGTTGATCATATTTGATCAAGTTTGTTCAATTCTAGGTATTCTTGGCAGCCTAGTCTTGTGTATTTTCTAAGAATGCAAGTAACTCTTCAAATCATAACTTGATTTGGTCACTTGCTGGAAAGTTTGGGAGCTTAAGAAAGAGTGTGTTCAGGTTGGTTTGAGTTTGTAATCCATTCTTAGTGTGTGCAAAGTGTTGCATGTGTTTCAATCTTCCTTTCTATGCTTGGAAACTAGCTAGGTTCAAGATAGAAGTGTTTTAGGGTCCTAGATCTTTTGAGATCTCCTTATCCATCATTTGTTGAGAGGAAAGTGAGTGTTAGGTGTATTAGGACAGAGCCTAAAAGTTGAAGAATCATTATATTCATGGCTTCCAATGGTGGGATCATGTTAGAAACTAATGATAGGTTGAGTTCATCAAACTACTCTACCTAGAAAGTGAGGATGGAATCCTTACTTGAGTTGAATGAACTCATGCACATAGTTGCAGGAACTGAAGAGGACCACCCACAGTTCAAGAGCAACAAAGGTTTGATAAGAAGGCCAAAAGGGCTCTTCATATCATTAAAATGAATGTTACCACTGAACTTCTCAAGGAAGTTGGTAAGTGTCAAAGTGCAAGTGAGGCATGGAATGCCTTGAAGAAGCTCTTTGAATCAAAGTCCACATCTAGAGTATTGACCCTAAGGAGGCAAATATTTTCTAGTAGGCAAAGAGAGGGTGAAAGTGCTCATGCATTTGTCTTGAGGGTTAAGTCCTTAAGTGATGATCTAGCATGTATTGATGAAAACATAAAAGATGGTGAAATAGTCCAGGTTATGTTGAATGGTTTGCTAGATGAGCATGCTAACCTTGTGCAAAGTTTTGCCATTCAAAGAGTCTTGCCAAGTGTGCTTGACTTGCAAGAAATCTTATTGGCTGAAGAACATAGGTTGCAATCAAAGCTTGATGGTGCATCCTTGCAAGGTGGAGGTGAAGAGGCTTTCTTCACAAAAGGCAAAGGGAAATGGTCCAAAGGTGGTAACTTGGATCATGATGATCACTCTTCCTCCTCCTCTTCTACTTCTTTTAAAAAGAAAGATAAGTCAAAGTTCAAGTGCTTTTATTGTGGGATAAAAGGTCATTTTGCTAATGAATGTCATAAGAAGAAAAGAGAGCAAGGTGAGAGGCAAGGAAATCTAGCAATAGATGAAGAAGATGATAGCATTTTTGAATCTCTTGTTATGACTTCAAGTTTTCTTGCACATATAGATGGGAATGATCCTTGGTGGATTGATAGTGGAGCCTCATCTCACATGACAAGACATAAGGAATACTTTTCATCCTTATTGTCTTATGAGGGAGAGAGCAACATCATCTATACTGCAAATGATGGTCAATGTGACATCAAAGGCATAGGCACAATTCCTATTTCTCTTTCAACAAATAGGAAAGCTAATCTTGAAAATGTATTGTACATTCCTTCAATCACTAATAACTTGCTTAGTGTTTGTCAAATGATTGACAAGGGGCTTGATGTTGAGTTCATTGGAGATGCTTGTTTGATAAGTAAGTGTGGATCCTTGATTGCTAAAGGAAGAAGGCATGGTAAACTTTTCAAACTGGATGCATGTGTGATCTCTAAGAATGAAGGATGTATGGCTAGGGAACAATTGACAAACCAAGAAGTTTGGCATAAGAGGTTGGGCCATCCCAGCTTCAAATCTTTGGAGGTAATGGCAAAGAAAGAGCATGTTCTTGGTCTCCCTAAAAGTCTTGTTGCAAAAAATACATTTTGTGAACATTGTGCCTTGTCCAAATCTCATAGACTTGCTTATACTAGATCTACTTCTAGATCTAAAGAAGCTTTTCAACTTGTGCATTCGGATCTTCATTCTTTTAGTACAACTAGCAATGGTGGGGCAAAAATATATGCAACTTTTATTGATGACTTTAGTAGGTATACTTGGGTCTATCTTCTTAAAACCAAGGATGAAGTGTTTGCTGCATTTGTCAAGTTTAAGAATGAAGTGGAAAATCAATTCAATACAAAGATCAAATGCTTGAGATCAGATAATGGAGGGAAATACACTTCAAATAAGTTCAAAGATTTTTGCATAGCACATGGGATTAAGAGGGAGTACTCTAGTCCTAGGACACCATAATAGAATGGAGTGGCAAAAAGGAAGAATGGAACCCTTTGTGAATGTGCCAAGGCAATGAGACTACATGCTAATCTTGCTAAGTCCTATTAGGGGCGAGCTTTAGCATGTTCTAACTATCTTTGTAACAGGAGAACAAGTGCTTCTTTGAATGGTAAGACTCCCTTTGAGGTACTCTATGGTAGGAGGCCGAGTGTCAAGCATTGTAGGATCTTTGGTTGTACTTGTTTTGTCAACATCACTCTTGATGATAGAACTAAAGAAGATCCTTCATCAAAGAAGGGTGTGTTTGTTGGCTATAGTGAAGTAAGCAAGGCTTACAAAGTGTACATTCCTTCTACAAATAAAGTTGTCATAAGTAGGGATGTCATCTTTCATGAAGAGAATGTTTCCAATGTTGTCAATGTTGATGATGATGTTGATGTGCCTACTAATCATCATGATGTGCAAGATGTCTTGGATGAAGGTGGAGATGCCACTCCAAAGCAACCTTCAAGGAGGACTCAAAGGCAAAGGACTAAGCCATCAAGGCTAACCTATGAAAAAAGGAAAGCAAGTGGTGGAAAACTCTAACTTTGCTTTTCTTACCTCTTTTGATGAACCAACCTGTGTAGGTGAAGCAACTCAAAAGGAGGAATGGATCCAAGCCATGGATCATGAGCATCAAGCACTCATCAAGAACAACACTTGGAGGTTGGTGGAACTTCCAAAAGGCAAGAAGGCAATTGGGTGTAAGTGGATCTTCAAGATCAAGACAAAAGAAGATGGATCAATCAAAAGGTACAAGGCAAGATTGGTGCGAAAAGGGTATGCTCAAGAGTATGGCATTGACTATGATGAGACCTTTGCACCCATGGCAAAGATGGTAACAATTTGAACCCTTATCTCTCTTGCAACTCTTTATGGTTGGAACATGTGGCAAATGGATGTTACTAATGCTCTTTTGAATGGTGATCTTGAAAAGGAAATCTACATGGAGCAACCCGAGGGCTATGTTTCACATGATGAGCCTAATCATGTGTGTTTCCTACAAAAGAGCTTGTATGGGCTTAAGCAAGCACCAAGAAGTTGGTATGCTAAGCTCAATTCCTTCTTACTCTCTCAAAACTTCATCATGAGTGAGTATGATCATTCTCTCTACTTTAGATTGAATGATAATGGTGACATCACTTTGCTTTTGATCTATGTTGATGACATAATCTTAAGTGGTGATAGCAATGAAGATATAGATGACATCAACATGGCACTTAAAAGTAAGTCTGAGATACCAGATCTTGGTAAGCTTCACTATATCTTTGGAATAGAGATTGTTAGGACTTATAATTATACTTTCATTTGTCAAGAGAAGTATTCTAATTCTATTCTAAAAAGATTTCATATGGAAAATTGCAAAGTAGTTTCTACTCCTATGGAATCAAATGTAAAGCTATCTATAAGAGGTAATGAAAGATCCTTCAAGGACATTACTCTCTATAGAAAGCTCATAGGATCTCTATTTGGTTAACCATCACAAGACCTGATCTAAGCTATGTGGTTGGTAAACTAAGTCAATTCATGCAAGATCCTAGTGAGGCTCATTGGAAGCTAGGAAAGAGAGTACTAAGATACCTCTCGGGATCTAGAGATTTCGGCATCTTGTATGAAGGGCCTTCACCTAACCTTTGCGGTTCCTCAGATTCAGATTTTGCAGGTGATCAAATGGATAGGAATTCAACAAGTGACTTTTCAATATATCTTGGAGAGGGAGCTATCTCATGGCTATCAAAGAAGCAACCTACTATCTCTCTATCTTCCACCGAGGCTGAGTACAAGGCATTGACAACATGCACCAAGGAGATGCTTTCAATAAAGAGGATGCTATTGGATCTTCACTTGCTGGATTCTAAGAAGACACCAATCATCTATTGTGACAACCTTTCAGCCCAAAGCTTGGCAACCAATCTAGTTTTCCATGCTAGAAGCAAGCACATTGAGATTGCTCATCACTTTGTGAGGGATAAAGTCATTGCCAAAGAGGTGGAGCTTCAACTTGTCTCTTCATTGGAGTGTGTGGTTGATATCTTCACCAAACCATTGGGAAAGGACCTGTATTATAAGCATAGATCTAATCTTGGAATGTGTTCAAGATCTATGTTAAAACTAGCATCCAATGTTGAAGAGGGAGTGTGAAAATTGTCAACATTTCCTAGCTAGTTTGAGGCCTAAATTGGCAATTTTTGTACATAGTTTTGGAACCTTCACACATGTGAAAGAGGCCTAGATACTTTTATTTTAGTATATATTTCATATTAAAGAAGTCCCAAACTTCAGGACCTTTGAAATGACACCAAAATCATGTTATTTGGACATATAGGCCAAAATTGGCTATTTTAGGCTACTGGTGCCCTAAAATTGGGTCCTAAGTTCTAGAGAGCAGCCAAGTGGTTTTATGATACAATGCACAGAAACAAAGTATGTAGGTGGAAGAAGCCTTGTATGGATTGAAGCCAGCAACTCGTGCTTGGTATAACCACTTTGACTAATATCTCCTATCTAGAGGGTTGGTACACACTTCTGCTACTTTTAATCTTTACTACTTTGCACAAAATTCTAGCATCACCTTGATTGTGTTGTATGTAGACCTCATTATCACAGGTAACAACAAAAGTTTGATTAGTGCAATCAAGAAGTACCTATCTTCTAGTTTTGACATGATTGACCTTGGTTTGAAACACTATTGCTTGGAGGTAGAGATTTGGCAAAGGCATTATGGTATCGCACTCATGTAAACAATGTATGTAAAAGAAATTTTAAAGTATTTCAAATATTCTTTTTGAAAGGTTGATAAAATTTAGTATCAAATATTTTCGGTAAAGATATATTTTTAGGTTTTGTTTTTAAAATTTCCTTCAGTTAGCTCTCGATCAAGCAATTCGATACACTGTATCAAGTTGTCTTTTAAATGTTGTAATTTCTTTCTTACGGAAAGTAAATTTAACGCACTTTAACTCAGATTTTGATACACCGTATTTAAATTTATGTTAACTTAACATAACAAGTTTTAACATAGATTTCGATACGCTGCATTGAAATTATTTTCAATTTCACTTTTAAAAGTAATCATGTACCTTACCCTTTTACTTTTTTGCAGTCAAAAAATTTTCATGAGAATACAAGAAGTTATGGTGCGGAGGCTGTCCTGTAAAAGCTTGGAGGAAGTCATAACAAACTATCCTATTTCAAGTTCCCATGCTGCCCTTTCAAATTTTTTCGTCATTCAAAAATTTCAAGGTGATAATTAATGTTGTTTTCTTATTTGTTTTAGTTGATAGTTTGTTTTAGTATCTAAAGTGATGATTTATGCTTTTTACAGCCAAAGTGGGTGAAGGGTGTGGATACAGTTGATTGCCCGCCAAATTTCTTAATGCATATTGAGAGGGCCAAACAAGAGCGCATGAGAATCGGGATTTGCAGTAACATGCCTACCCTGTCTGAAGAATTTAAAACATTCATGAATAATGATCCCACAATAAACCTTGTGTACTATAAAGTCTTTGTTGGAGATGTACAAGAGATGATATCTATTCTTGCCCTGAAGGACTACAGCCTTGCCATTGCTGATATTCCTTAATGGATTTCGCTTGCCAAATTCTATTAGTGATGAAAAAGCATTTACGTTCAAACAAATATCAAAGATGTTTGCAGATTTCAAGGCTTTGACGACGGCTCCATTATGGAGATTTAGTGTTTTTCACAATGCTGCACAGACATCATCTGTGCTTGCATCTTTAAAAGAGCACACCCATAGAGCTGAAAACATGATGTGGTAAGTTTTACTTCATAAAGTTTTGGGAACATAAAATAAATATATTTTTTTACAAATATATTCTCAGTCTTGGCGAACAAAAGAATATATTTGCTTATAAATATATTTTCTGTAGGCACAAAACAAATATAAGCCATGCACCAAGGTCGAGGCTATTGAGTTCATTTGAAATGATTAGCATTGGTTACTTTGATGGTCTTGAAAAGAAGTGTGCAAAGGCTCATTGCAATGAAGACTGCAACAATGTCTTTAGTTTTCCTACCGTGACACGCAAGTTGAGGCACATTAAGGGGTCTCACGCTCTAGTAAACAAGTTGATTACCTTATTTTTAAACCAGGATGAATGGCTACTGGATCTATTTGATGAAACATGTATTAAATGTTGCCTTTACGTTTTTAACATTGATTTATTTTTCAAATATTATTGTGAATATGAGTGATAAAAACACATCGGTTTATGTAAATACTACGACATTATGTGTTATAAAATCCCGAAGAAATTGTGTAGCCTTGGAACTTGATGAAATCCAAGTGCTGTATATTGAATTTATGGGTGTGGCTACCTTGCATGAGCTTTCAAACAAAGATCAGGAGGTTGGTTGTCGGGCTCTTGCTTTGAATGATAAATTTCAAAGCGCATCTTTGGAGCCCATGCCTCCGATTCATTGAAAATTTTGGGAGGTTTACCCGACGAAAATATTTTAGATGAAGAGGCAAATCCTTCCGATGAAGTTGATGCATCCCAAGAAGAAAAAACCTCTGAAAAAGATGACCAAGTTTTAGATATTTAGAATACCTTGATTTGATACATTTCAAGGCCTTCTGAATATTTGTATTGAACAAATATTATTCAATATAGCAATTATTTTGTATCGATTATTGTGTGAATAAGTGTGCGTGTTATGAAATTATCATTAAGGTGAGAGCACTAAAATTTTAATCATAATAGATGATGTAAATGATATTATTTTTTAGTTTATATTAAACATTAGCAGTTTAAAGAATGTAATTTTTTGAAGACATTATAAACTTATTCATTTAAACATAAATTTGTTTTGTGTTTTTCTAAAACATTGAAGTCTTTTAAAAGTGAAAAATATAGACTAATTTTAAAATTTAATTAATCTTGTTTGAATGATCTAACAAAAATTTTGCATAGTTTTTAATTTTCTAAAATTTGTTATTAGCAAAAATATTTTATCTACTAAAACATATGTAAGGTTTAGAAACTTTACTTTTGAAAATATGTGATTTTAAAAAATGGTGAGAATAAATATGTGTTTTAAAAAATAGCTTGCACAAAAAATATGACTTTTTGTTTAATGCATTTTTTTCACTATTATTCAATATTCCTTAAGGAGAACCTCACAATATTACCCACTCAATTCGCAACAGTGTTAAAAGTATATCGATATCATTGTTAATGGATCCTTTGGTAAAAATTTTTGATGAAGAGACATGTGCATTACATGCACTCTTCTTGTGGATCAAGAAATAGCCTTGTCCAATTTCTCATATCACATGCCCAATCAATAGGATAATCAATGACTTTTTATGCAATCAATGCTTAGTCGCACTTTTCCATCAATTTGTATAGCAATTTATGGATATTGTGATGTTCTTGTGTATTTCTTGTCATCAGCATAATGCTAGCATTTATTGTTTTATTAATGAGTTTTGTAAATGATATAAAAGGTCTACTTGTCGTGCATCATATATTTCAGTTCTAGTTTCTATTTCAATTTTAAGGTCCCTTTTATCCCAATTTAGGCCTATTTCTTTATTTCTTTTTTGATTTGATTTTGTCAACTTGTAAGGTTTGCCATTTTCATGTTAACAAACCCTAGAGACCAATTCTACAAGAGAAAGTCATGTACGTTCTTGGTCCTTGTGCTCATACTAATTGTCATCAAACTTATGTTGAATCCATCTTACACTAATGTGTATTCCTTGAGGGGTAGGTGTATAACATACGATAATGTTCTTTTTCATGCTTTCTAATGCCTAATGCCTAACTTGGTGTCTCGACCCATTTTTGTCACTATGCAAATTGTCAAAGTAGAGCATGTCATTGTTGGTAACTTTCATCTAGTAGAGCATGTCATTAAGATATAGGTCTTTCCTTTAACTTTGACTAGTTTAATAATACCACTTGGAATCCACAGTCTTGTCTTTGCAAGGTCCAAATAACCACAACAAAGATTTTCAAAGATTCACTAAAAAATCACTTCATGCCTTTGACGTGGATCATGATCTCTAGTGTTTGAAGGAATAGATGCATGCCATTAGATTTAGCCTCCAAATGGCCCTTCTCAACAAGGTAAGCATGAATGACTGAGCTTGCAGCTTTGAATAGATATGCATGATATGTTTTTGTTCTGAAATGAATGGTGCATAAAAGAGAAGCGATGGCCCATGGAATATGGAGAGAAACATAACATGAGGTTTTGACTATCAACAACAATTCAACAAGCAATATTGTATATGCTCCATACTAGTGCTAAAATTTGATGTTTAGAATTGCCCTTCCTGCTTTATATGCATGACATCTTGTGCAATGTTCATGGTCAAAGAACTTGTCCCTCAAACGTGACATCATCAGAACGTAACTATTTACATTTCCCATATCAAATTCCAAGTAAAGCATTTTTGCTCAAATAATTGGTTACTAAATCAACTCTTCGAAATTAACATCATCAAGCTTGAAGCAGCAATTACTCTGAAGGTTTGAAAATTGGGGTTTTGAAGTCTAGGGCCATGGCCCACGCTGCATGTTAAAGCTTTAAACTGCAAGTGTCAAAATTTGAAAGTTGGATGTTTGAAGTCCAGGGCTATTGCCCATGCTACATGCTAAAGTTGGAAACTTGAAAATTGAAACAACACATGCACATTGCATTGACTAGTAGAACAAAAAGCAAAGGCCATCAAAGAAGAATAAAAGTTTGAAATTTGGAATATTGAAGTGTAGGGCCACTTACCACACTTCAACTTTAGTCTTCAAGTTGAAGTTCTCAAATTGCATTTGCCAATGTTAAACATGAAAAGTTGAAAAGAGTCAAGTAATATGGTTTATGGTAAATTCATGACTTATAATTTGTGTATGATGTTTTAAATAGATTGAAACTTGTCACTTTGATGGTTTTACACAAATTTTATAGTTCCAGTGTTGATGGCCCAAAATTGCAATGACCTATCAAATATGTTTAGATTGGCCATTGAAGGGCATGACAGCAGTCAAATTTCAACACTTCTCCATATCCTCACAATCATCATCATTTTTCTTACACCATAAGTATAGAATTGTATATCAACAATATCAAAATTTATATATCTATTTTCACCACTATTTATACTTGCTCACAACAAGTGAGCCTCACTTAGCATCAATATCATAGTCTCAATGTGAGCAGTAGTATATAAGATAACTTATCATAGAACAAAGATTGCATCAACCATGGCAATTGGACTTTCGCAACAAATGAACTCCTTATTTTATATTGCTACTTTCCTCATAATGTTACACTGGAATACCTCCAGCATCCCATCCTCCTCCTTCACACCTTTTGCTGCAGCACAGCCAGGATCAGCTCTCGGCAATGCAACCTTCTACACAGCTCCCTACGTTCGTAAGTGGAGCAGTAAATTACGACTCTCTCTCTCTCTCTCTCTCTCTCTCTCTCTCTCTCTCTCTCTCTCTCTCTCTCAATTATGTCATTCATGTTGTTGGGTTGATGCATCCTTACAGAAGTCATGTCACTCGATTCTTACTTTCACATTCATCTTGTTTGATGGTGCTCATCAGCATCCTCATGCTTTGGATTCGATAAGGATCAATTTCCTGCCGGAAACTTATTTGCTGCTGCGAGTGAATATTTGTGGAATGACAGAAAAGCATGTGGCAAGCATTTCAGAGTATCGTGTGTGGGTGGTACCAATTTGGGTGTAGCAAAACCTTGTAAGCCTGGAAGTATCATAGTCAGAATTGTGGACAAGTGCCCTTTGCCTGGATGCCAAGGTACACTAGATTTGTCCGCAGAGGCATTCAACACCATCGCGGATCCTGATGCTGGCAAAGTCATGATATCCTACATTGAGTAAGAGACTTAATTCCACCAAACCCATGCACGCGTGCATGCGAGAGAGAGAGAGAGAGAGAGAGAGAGAGAGAGAGAGAGAGAGAAGAATTTCTTCCACACTTGTAAACATAATCTTATTCGCACCTTCAAAAGTTTCGATTTATTGATCAGTTAATTGTGGTGGATTTTGTTTTACAGAGTGAAATGAACTATGTGAGATTCAACCAGCTGTTGAACTACTTCAATGAGATGGCTACAGCGATGTACACTTATATATGAAACCTATGTGGGACAAAAAGGAAGTACTCCCAATGGTGTCTCTCAGTTGATCGAAGAGCCTGCAATCATGAATCATTCCTCTACATATAATACTAAGACAAAAAGAAGAGATATAGCATGAAGAGTCGTACTCTTCAAAATTTATGTGATCTAATACAACCTTTATGTGGCATTCTAGCATGGAAGCCAACTGTAAATGTACTACCAATTCTATGATATACATATACCATACTTGCATTAAAATTATAAGCTAACTCGCTTGAGATCGAAGGCATTTTGTCAATACATATTATGAAAAGCCTATAATATTATCACTTTCTTTCACAAAATGTCATGTTTCTATTTACTTTGTTAATTAATCATAGATGCATAGAAAACTAGAATGCATAGAGTAGGTAAATGTGCATGAAGTGTTGACAACCAAGAACCCGGGGGGGGGGGGGGCGGGGAGAGAGAGAGAGAGAGAGAGAGAGAGAGAGAGAGAGAGAGAGAGAGAGAGAGAGAGAGATGACAATCATCTTAAATGAATCATCTACACATAATATATATTGACACACATGCTTTGATCATTTTTATTATTGGTATGGTAGGGATATCGCAATCCATGCTCCAAAACTTGACTTGGTAGCTACATAAAAAAAGCTCAAATTTTTTACATATTTGAATGCTGAAAAAATAAAATCTGAGAATACGAATTAGAAACACAATCTCTCTCTCTCTCTCTCTCTCTCTCTCTCTCTCTCTCTCTCTCTCTCTCTCTCTCTCTCTCTCTCTCTCTCTCTCTCTCTCTCTCTCTCTCTCTCAGACATGCAAACCTGGGCAATCTTTTCTCACAAGCAAGTTCTTTCATTTGTTAGAATTATTCGTTCCATGCAATTTTGCATGCCTTCTTTAGTTCCAAAGAGGATGCAGGGCTAAGCTCCTCTTAATTTGATGCTTGATGATGGTTGTGATCTTGGATTAGCCATGCTTCATCTCGAGGTTGCTGCTAATTTTGAAGTGGGAAACATAGTTTCATAAGAAATAAATTTTCTTGTAAACTCATTCCCAAATTGAGAAGATTAACCTATGGGAGACTAGTACCACTTGATCTTCGATTTCATTCAGCAATGTTTATGGCTTTCTAAGATTTTGCTTTTTGAAATATGTCAAGTTTTTGCCTGCCATATGAGTAGGTATCTAAGGGAATAAGAGGAGAGGGACCACTTGTGACCCCATGGCTACAAGTGAAGAAGTAAGCTCAAATTGCATTTCTAGACATGCATCACACCATCATGGATAACCCTTCCAAATGCATGTGAAGCCTTAAAAAAAACATCTTGATAGAATAAAATCCATAGTTGATAATGATATTTAGACCTATTCATCCAATTTTATTCTAAAATCATGTATCTACTTTTCAAGAGTGACCATTTTTTAACACTCCCATTAGAGGAGTTCTAAATCCAAAAAGGATTTTGTAAAGATTCTCTTTATATTTTTTGTCAAATTTTTTTTACACATGGACCAATTAAAACACTCAAATTTGAAATCTACGTAACGTAACTTTTTTGAGTCCACAGTTTGAGTTTACATTAAAAATGGTATAAATTTTTAGTTGTAAGTCCGATTTCAACAGAGTTTGGTGCGTTGGAAGGCGCTCGACGAATGCTTTTCAATGATATCTTAAATGGCATACTTTTGAGCCATGATTAAAAAGTTATGGCAAGTCAAAGATATCAGTTGAAAATAGTGTTATAATATTTTAATAATACAAAACAGATCTTTGCATGAATTCTTATAAGGTCCTTTTGAGCTCAAAACTCTCCTAATGTCCTCAGTATCTAGTTTGGTTCAATCATTGCTTTACTAATCACTCCAAGTGATGATATGAACTTCATAAAAGGTGTCTTTTGAAGTGGTTTAGTAAGTAGATCAGCTACACATTCATTGCTTGGAACATGCTCCAAAGCAATCTCCTTGGCTTGCACCATTTCTCTCACAAAGTGATGGCATATTTCAATGTGCTTAGATCTTGCATAGAAGATTGGGTTAGATGCAAGGTGTTGGGTTGGTATATTGTCATTGTATATGATTGGTGCCTCCTCTGAATCCATGATCTTTAGCTCCACCAATATTCTCTTGATCCAAAGTACCTCCTTTGTAGTGGTTGTCAAAGCTTTGTACTCGGCCTTGGTTTGAAGATAGAGATATAGTTTCTTGCTTTTTGGAAAGCCATGAATTTCCTATGAAAGTTGAATAGGCACTTGTTGATGTCCTATCCCTCTTGTCCCCTGCAAAATCTGAATCACTAAATGCATGAAGGTTAATCACATCTCCTCTATATAGAATCCCAAAAGTCAGTGTACCCGAGATGTATCTTAGAATCCTCTTAGCCTTTTTCCAATGGATATTCAATGGTTTTTTCATGAATTGGCTCAACCTACATACACTAAATCTAAGATGTGGTCTAGTTATAATGATCCACATAAGGAGCCTATAAGTTGGTTAACAAAGTGATGTCCATGAATGTGTGTCAACACTTTTGCATCTTGCTCCATTGGTGTGTCAACACTTTTGCACTCTTCCATCTTAAACTTCTTCAAAAGAGTTTGAGCATAGTTTACTTGACTTATAGAGATAAAATCAGATCCTCTAAGCACTTCTATGCCTAAGATGAAGTGAAGACACCCTAGATCTCCATCTTGAACTCTAAAGATAGGCCTAACTTGATTTTTTCAATACCATCAACACTATTTCCACTAATGATGATGTCATCTACATAAATGAGTAAAAGTGCAATACCAACATTATCAAACTTAATGCAAAGAGTGGGATCATATTCACTTTAAAGTTAAATGAGATAGCATTGTAATCTTGAATTCCAAGATCTCGAGGCTTGCTTCAAGCCATAGATGCTTCTTTGGAGATGGCATACTTTGTCCTCCATTCCATGCTTGATGAACCCTTGTGGGTGCTCCATATAGATATCCTCTTTCAAAAAACCATTCAAGAAGGCATTAGAGACATCCATTTGACATAGGATCCATCCAAAATGTCATGCAAGTGCAATGATTAGACTCATTGTGACCATCTTGGCCATGGGTGCAAAAGTTTCCTCATAGTCTATCCGTCTCTCTTGAGCATAACCTTTTGCAACTAATCTTGCTTTATGTTTGTTAGCACTCACATTTGCATTCATCTTAAGCTTGAAGACCCACTTGCATCCTATTACATTCCTTTGAGGTCTATCAACAAGCAACCAAGTTTCATTCTCAATCAAGGCATCATATTCATCCAACATAGCTAGATTGAACTACTGGCCTTTTCTTGATCATAATCATATTCACTGGAGTAGTAATCGGTGGTGGTTGGGGTCTTGTAGGACATTTTTTATGACAGTGTCCATAACCACATTCTCTACAGAATGGTATAAATTTTCCTTTGTTCGGACATTTAGCAACTCTATGGTTCTCTCCGCATGTAAAACATCCAAGTGGCACTCTAGTCCATTATCTAGCTGCTTGTTGTTGCGCGACAACATAGATAGCATACTGCACTCTCATGATCATTGCTATAGTTCCATTGATCATTAGCACTATAAGGTTCTGGTTCCATTAGATTAGTAGGAGGAGCACTCTATTCCGTTGGATCTGGTAGAGCTAGTCGTTCTAAAAGTCCAAGGGCAAAATTGAAAGGCTTTCCATCAAGATACTTTTAATAAGTAGGTTCTCAATACTGAAGCTTAGCATACCTTTGCTGGATAATCTGAGGATTAAACGAGCAAAAAGATGTCTCATGTCCCATAGAGTTACACAGATGACAAATAGCATTCGTCGTTCGTTGTTTGGACATTCATTCATAATGTGATTTCTCGCACAAATTGAACACCAGACATTTTTCCGGCTAGGAAAAGACTTTGAAAATTCTTCAAGTTCTTTGTTCGCTTTCCCATGGAATTCTTCCAAGACTTTCAGCTTTTTGTCAAACTGGGACTGCATTTTTTCTAGTTGCATCTACTGCTTTTGACCAAGTTTCTCGAACTCATCGATCGTCTTCTCTATAGTAGGATTGATATTTGTTGATGCAATGGTGGTGGATGTTGTCGCGGTTTGCCCTGCTATATAAGGCAGCATTCCAACATTTGGTTCATCATCAGAGTCTTCATCCTCCTGACGAATTGCATCGTCCATAGCACTTTGTATTGTAGTGTATTCATTATGGCATCTTAGATTGCGTCTAATCCTTTTAGGTATACCTGCTAAAAACTGTGAAGGATTTCAAATCATTCAAGATCCAATCCATGTCCCAAATCTTTGGTTACAATAAGGAGCAAACCAACAATTCTGCCAATGTAGAAAAATCAGCATCTACATACAAAATGAGATGCAAACTCTAATAGATATTGATCAAACATGAAACAAAACATAAAATATGTTTGTTGTCCGTACAATTACAGTAACCTACTGTATTTCACACGTGTGGAACCGAAAATAGCAATAAATGATCATTCTACACATAGAATTGCAAGATAACACCAAGATAGTGCACCAATGAGTAGTAGAACCCAAAGAGAACCATGTATAATGATGAAATGAGAGATAGAAGAGAGAAGATGTGTCTCTCCACGAGTTACATCCTTTTATAGAGTTTCCAAACCCTATTTGGCCACTTGGCTTTCCCTCCAAAATGTAAACCCTACTATTTTTGGGTCTAGATTCAATGTACCCAAAGTTCAAATTTGAATCTCTCTCAAACTCGACTACCAACTTTCCCACACTTTCCAAAAGTGTTTATTGAATGTATTTTAAATTAATATAACTTCAAAAAGTTTATCTCTAAGTCTAAAATGAGTTTTGGCCTCTTGTTGGCAATTTACCAAAATGTGACTAAACTAGACTAAACTAGTTGAAATCTCTCACACTCCCTCTTCAACTAGTTTTGGCATAGTTTTGACAATAGAACTTGATCCAACTTTAGAATGAATTCCATCCTAAGTATAGATCTCCTTTCTAAGGTTCTAAAGTATCTTTCATTATTGATATAGAGAATAGTGTCCAAATTGGATGCTTCACTATTTCTTACATCAATTTTACACATCAAGATATAGCTAGAACATGAAGAACCAAATAGAATGTGAATGAAATGATTCCTCCATGTTTCAAACTTTGAACTCTCTGAAAAATTACAGCAACCAAACAATAAATGTGAGTGATGACCATTTGCTTGCTTGTCTCCTCCAACTTTGTCCTTTCTTGGTATGTCTCCACCATAAAACTCCATGAATGAGCCTCCATCTCCATCTTGGCACAAGATATCATCAACACTTGATGACTTGGCCATGAATGAGTGACATAATGAACCTCTAATACCTTCATTTCCATCAACAAAACCAGCCAATAATGCTAGTACAACTCCAACAATAAGATATTGCAAGACAATGTAGCTAGTTTGTCCATATCTTGACAATTTGCACACATCCACATGAAATAGCTCAAACATGAGATGGAACAAGTAAAGTAAACTTGAACAACACTTCCTTTCCGCTCCTTTGACCTTACTTGAGTCCTCAATATGCTGCACAAACAGATCCGTAACATCTTTGCCAAATACCTTTCCTTTGATGCTCTTGACTAGCTCCAAAGTGCCACCTTTCCTTTTGTGTTGTTGAAGCCCTTTGAGACCAACCTCTTGGTCTTCCTCTTGACCATCAAAGTCATTGAACAAAAAAAAAATTTCAGATCCATTACTTGCTTTTCCAGTATGAAAACCATGAGAACCAATATCCACTTGCATAGCATCATCTACACAAGAAAATTCTCCAAAACATGTGAGTAAAGCAAAGTGAGTCGCTTCCACTTGCTTACCTTTCTCTTGATCATCAAAGATATAAAAGATATGAATATCTTCAGACCTGAACCTCTGGAAATACTCCCTCTCAAACATATGATCTAGATCCAACAAGAACTCATCAATGCTTGATCTCAAATTTCCACGAAGGTTAGTGAAAACAATGTCACCATCATAAATCAAAAGATAGATTCCAAACTTTCCATCCAACATGAAGTAGAGTAGGTGAAGATGAGTATCAAACCTAATAAATCCAGCCCTCTTGAGTCCATAACAAACCTCAATAAGCTCACCAATGAGATCTCTCTTGCCTTGAAAAAATTGCCTCTCGATTTGCTCCATATAGTCTTCTCCAACCAACCTTTTGTCATCTTGATCATGAGTGATCTGAAGTTTATCTTGTGGAAAAACTTTGTCATAAACCCTACATAATTCAGAAAAGATCTAGAGAAATCTGATGGGATCAGATAACCCATTGTACTTTGGTATTTCTAAACGAGAGGACCTCCTAACAACAATTGGTGGTGGATTCAATGGTCCTTCGTCAGCCATACTTCCAAATTATGACAATCAGATAATGAGATTGGATCTAGATTTTTTTAACAAAATTTTATTTCATATCAGATCATATCAGACCTATAAAATCTCTATCACTTGAAAAATAATCAGATTTTTGATTTTTGAAAAATAGATCTTGATCAAGCAACGACACTTCTAAGCCTTAACGATTTCTAATAATCATAATCAAATTGTAACAGATTTGCTCAAAATTTTGACAAAGGCTAGATTTTTGAAAAATCATAATCTATAAATAGTACAAACGAAGGATTCTTGGAAGAAGGTTCTTCAGTGTTATTTTGGGTGAAAAGTCTCTGATCTAATTATTTGTTGACAAGTCTGGACAAATTAACCTAGGGTATAACTGGCGAAGGTTCTGATAGACAAGCAGTACGGTTTTTGTAGTTTGGCGAGGGTAAAAATAAGAATTTTTCAAGATCTTGGCCACAATAATGTTCAGGCGAAAGCAAAAATGGTAGCTAACTATAAATAGTATCCTCAGAAATTCCAACGAAGATTTTGGCGAAGGTTACAAATGTAATACTGCTACTTTTGCAAAAAAGAGTCTTTTTTGACAAAAATAGGTCAATATGACACATGGCCTCTACTACTCACTGATGAACCAAAATAGTAAGTCAGACTGACATAGACTTGTGAAAAAAGCAAAAATAAGCTTGGTAGAGGCCAAAAATCTTGTATATAGATAAACACACATGTGTGGAGCCTGTTCCCACATGTAAAACTAGTGTACTTTTCATGTACCATCATCATATATGTTGTACATATGATTTAATTCAAGTTCTACTGGCTAAAATGGCCAAAAACTAGTTTTCTAGACATATGACACATGGCATCAATCTATTGATTGCATGAGCCACATCATTTGGTTAGGTGTCATATCCCATGTGTAGAGAACAGCTCACACGTGTGGAATAAGCTGAAGTAGGCGAATTTTGAGTTCTAGAAGATTTTCAGGTAGATCTCCATATAGAAGGAAAATGGACCAAAAGTGCTCAAAATAGAAGGTTTTGTCCAAGTGTCAATTTTGCATGATGAATCATCATATGACAAAGCACCTTCACACATATGGGATCATAGGGATGATCAGTACCATGAGCTCCCACTTATTGTATATATAGAGCCACATTTGGCCCTAATCATTGTGAGACACCAATCTTGGTTTTGGAAGCAATTTTGAGTGATACTCCCCATTTGTCTACATTTTTTTTTATTGTTTTGAGGTTCTATCAATGTGTACTTGATTTTCAGGTTGGAGTCCATACTCAGGCAGTGTTTCACACGTGTGAAACCAGAAAGTACACTTACATTCAATTAATGATTGTTCTTGTTAGGATTTTGTGTCTAGAATTGATCTAGATTGATCTTAATCTGAAGTAGATTGATAGATCAAGTAATCTGACAACCAATCCCTCTTGAGGATCAGATTAGGATCCACTCTTGGTCCTTTTTGTACTTTTTGCACATGGTATCAGAGCCTAGTACAAGAGGTTTTGTTGAAATTGATAGGGTTAATCCAAATCAAAGCCAAAATTAGCAGTTTTTTTGGAAACTAGTCAAATTTTGTGTAGCGAGTTGGATTTGATAGCTATCCTCAAAATTTTTGGTCTAGATCTTGTTGTGGGCTGTAGGGACCCTTTTCACACGTGTGAGACCGTACAGCTCCAGTTTTGACTGAGAAATTTCAAAAATTTATAGAATTTGACTCACATACCCAATTTGAGTGATTTTTGGTGCAAAATCAAGCATTTTCTATAGTAAATCTAATCCCTTGATTAGTTCTTGGATTAGATCAGCCAAAAAATTGAAATTTAAGCTTGAGAAAGGTGCATTAATTGATCTTCTCTGATTTTTTGAGTGTTATGTTGAAGTTAAGAGAGATTTTGCTAAAAATCATAGATTAAGGAGTGATATGCAAGGTGAGAAGTTGAAATCCATTGTACCATCACTCTAGATTTGTTCAAGAGTGATAGGTTCAAGTTTAGAAGCATCAATTTGCTAGAAAACATCTTTGGATCTGTCCTCCAAGTGAAACCTTTGAGAGTTTCTAGTGCATATAGAGCATCTATGCAAATCTTTTGTAGAATTTGACATAGATTGGCTTAAATTGAGAGTTCTAGAAAAGAGATTGAGATTCAAGTCACATTGTTCAACCCTACTCAATTTGTTTGAGTGACTGTAAGGTTTGAAAAGATTCATTAAGGTGTCTATGACAAATGTGTAGAGAGAGATCCAATTTCTAAGAGTTCCTTCCTTTGTAGAGGGCAAGATCTAGAAACTCATTATGTGTTGTTATTGGTAAAGAATTTGTCTTCTCCTATGTGATCAAATCTTTCTAATTGGCATTAGCTCTCTGAAGCACAATATCTTAGTGAGAAAAATCACAACTTTTGATTTTGAATTTCATTCCAAGTCTTAAAAAGTAGAGTAATTGGTGGAATCCAATAGGAGTGATTGAATTCAATTTGTTGAGGAAAATTGACATAGTATGTATGAAACTCAAATTAGTTCTATTCAACTTTCTTTGTGAGAGTGTGAGGGTAAATTTGATATCCCATTGGATGTCTAGAATGAGGAGTCCATATTTGAGTATTCATGCATGGTTGAGATCTTTGCGAATCTCTAGTTGTCTAATTTTTTAAGCTTTGTGAAAAATTTGTTGTATAGTTTGTTGTCAAATCAAATCAAATTCATTCTAAATCTCAATTGTGGATCATTTGGGTCAAGAGTGAGTCCAAAAGAAGTGATTAAGTTTGATCTTCATGTATTTGAAACAAAACCCATCTTTTGTTCAAGAATCTCAAGTGTTGAGAGAACTAGTCAAGTGAAAAGGAAAATCTAGGTGTCAAATTTTTTCATATCCATTTCGACTTTCAAAAGAAAGAGTCATTGGTATTTAATGAGTCCAATAGAAAGGTGGATCTGATTTCTTTTGTGATTTGATTCAAAGATTGTATGCTTTTGCCTTAGTGATCAAAGCAAAGTTTCCAAGTGACTAGTCATTAGTGTGAGGATTGATTCTTAGGTTTGTGAGTTAGATCTTTTGTAGATCTTTCTAGATTGTTGAAGATGTTCAAATCTAGTCTTTTGAGAGTCACAAATTACATTTGTAGAATCATATCACAGGTTTTCATTCACATAGCATCAATAGGTGGCATCCTATTGAAGGAAAGAAAGGATCCTAAGTGCAACCTTTGTGGCAAGGAAGGATATATATCCTCAAGATGCTACAAAAGAAGACCAATCCATCCAACAAGAACCAAAGCAAGGGGGCCGAGGAGAAGGATGGAGTTTCAAGTTTGAAATGCAAATACAAGAAGGACAAGTCCAAGAAAAGGTGTTTCCTTTGTGGAAAGGTGAATGGGCTTGGAGTCTCACAAGGACTTGCAAGATTTGTCTTCAAGAGTCCATCACAACACATGTCAAATCCTTTGAAATTTTTCATTTGGAAGTGCATTGTTTGGTTCAAGATGCAAAGATAGATGTCACCTTCATGAAAGTAACTTGGATTTTTTTTATGTCCTTGGAAAGTATTTTGCTTGGAACTTTTGATAAGTTCAAACTTATTGTTATGATCCGAGAGAAATCAATCAAGAATAAGGAGCAGCAATCACAAAATGAAAATAATTCTCATTTATGCTATCATGTCAACTTATGAAGAACCATTTTGCTTTGAAGAGATTTGTGTATCTCAAAGGTGGATTAAGGCAATACTAGTTGAGTGTGATGCCTTAAAAGATAGCAAAATATGTTTTTCTTGTAAGCTTACATTGGAAATGGAAATATCTTCATAATGTAGGATCTTTTGGTTTCAATAAAATCATGAATGATGTGTTCATTCATAAAGATGAAAATTGTAAGGCAAGTTGTAAACTTCTTATGAGAATAAGTGAAGCATCCAAAGTGGACACTTATATCCATAAGCAAGTAGTTAGCCATTGAGATGGAAATGCCTTTTGATCTCAATATTAGAAAAATCATGCCAAGTTGTGGTGATTTTTGGACTTATGTTTCTAGCATAAGTAATTTTAATAATCATAGGAAGTGCATATTGTGTGGTCATAGTTGTTGTGATCATTATGAGACATGGAGGTCTCAGATTTCCATCAAGAAGGAGCACCATGAAGAGGATCTTAAAGAATCATCTCAAGGTTCAAGTGTGCCAAGGATTGAGGAGGAGAGACCTTCTCAAGTTGTGATTCCAAAAAGAAACTCAAGAAATATGGTTGATTCCATGTGGCTCACATTTCAAGGGAAAGAGGAGCATATCTCATGTGGTATACATCTCATACTTACTTCTCTTCTGTCATTTGATAAATCAATTTGCTTTAGTGAGATCGTTGCATCTCAAAATTGGAGTAAAGCCATACTAGTTGAGTATGAAGTCTCTCTTGAGAACATAGATGATGTTCTTAAAAGGTTGAAATTGATTTTAAATCAATTAGAAAGCAAATGTTTATTTTATCAAATGTATGCTCAGATTCATGTAAGAGCAAAAGTGATTTGTTCACTCATAGTTTGAAAATCTGTATTGAGGCAAATTGTAAACTCTTTATGAGAGTAAGTGAATCATCTTCTAAAGACACTTATCTCTATAATGAAGTATTTAGCCTCATTGGATCTGAGATTAGCATGGTAAACAAGCATGAAGATATGATGCAAACACTTTGTTATTATAGCATGCATAGTCTTGCCAATTTGGATAAGTCTAATTCTCTAGATCATGGTAGCATGATGTTAGATCTTTGTGATCCTAATAAGTCAAGAAGAAATCTTTATTTTCTCATGGAGGAGCATGCACATGAAGAAGGAGCAAGCCTCATAGTCAAGCATCTACATGAAATTTGGAAGGAATCAATTTTGAAGATGCTAGGATGGTGCAAAGCTCTCAACTTCATCAAAGATGTCAACATTAAAGAAACACTATCATGGATATGGTGATTTCAGATCAACATCAAGCTCATTGGCTAATCTTCACACCTTTTGAACCAGCAAAGACCAATTCAGCCCATGGAGTCAAGTTCAAGATCATCATGTTTTTCATCAAGCTAGATCTACCAAGCTAGATTTTTGAGGAGTGTGAAAAATGCAAAAATAAGCTTGGTAGAGGCCAAAAATATTGTGGAGCCTGTTCTCACATGTGAAACTAGTGTACTTGTCATGTACCATAATCATATATGTTGTACATATGATTTAATTCAAGTTCTAGTGGCTAAAATAGCCAAAAACTAGTTTTCTAGACATATGACACATGGCATCAATCTATTGATTGCATGAGCCACATCCTTTGGTTAGGTGTCATATCCCATGTGTAGAGGACAGCTCACACGTGTGGAATAAGCTGAAGTAGGCGAATTTTGACTTCTAGAATATTTCCAAGTAGATCTCCATATAGAAGGAAAATGGACCAAAAGTGCTCAAAATAGAAGGTTTTGTCCAAGTGTCAGTTTTGCATGATGAACCATCATATGACAAAGCACCTTCTCACATGTGGGATCAGAGGGATGATCAGTACCACAAGCTCCCACTTATTGTATATATAGAGCCACATTTGGCCATAATCAGTGTGAGACACCAATCTTGGTTTTGGAAGCAATTTTGAGTGATTCTCTCCGTTTGTTTACATTTGTTTTGATTGTTTTGAGGTTCTATCAATGTGTACTTGATTTTCAGGTTGGAGTCCATACATAGATAGTTTTTCACACGTGTGAAACCAGAAAGTACACTTACCTTCAATTAATGATTGTTGTTGTTAGGATTTTGTGTCTAGAATTGATCTAGATTGATCTTAATCTGAAGTAGATTGATAGATCAAGTAATCTGACAACCAATCCCTCTTGAGGATCAGATTAGGATCCACTCTTGGTCCTTTTTGTACTTTTTGCGCAAGACTTTGGCGAAGGTTTCAAGCAAAATTTCTTTTGAGAAAATTGATAATTTTGTAAAAAGGTGTTAAACTCTTCAAAAAATTACCAGCCACCAAATAAACAGTCACTTTGACCTTTTATTTTTAGAATTAACGTGCGCTGACCTGGCAGTAGATAAATCTGAATCACACCTACGCACAGTGAATCGGACAAAGGTTCTTTTTCTGTATTTTTTAGTGTTTTGAGTGTTTTTTGGTGTTTTTTGATGGTTTTTTTTATGTTTCTGCAAATTGGCTAGGAGTGTTCACTCTTCAAATTGAAGGTTCTGTGAGCAAAATTGAAGGTGCTTGCAACTCGGCGAACGTTTCTTGAAAGAGGGTAAAAAGTTATCAGCTCTAATGGCAATTTTGTCTCCTTTTCACCAAAATCTGGCAGATTTGATCGATTTTTGTTGTTTTTTTTTATTTCTCAAATCCAGATGAAGATGGTGATTTGAATAGCTTCTCTTGCTCAACAATCAGATTAGATTTTGAACAAAAAGATCCACTCAAATCAAGCGAAATCACTCCAAATTTAATTCTAAAATGCAATTTTAACACTATTCATGCCAAGACAAGATGCCTAATGCAAGCTAACCATCAATCAAACATGCTGTAAACTGAAAAATTGGCGTAGCTCCCCTGGCAATGGTGCCAAAATTGTAGTGGGTTAATTTCCTATCCTATCCTCAATCCAAGATCCAAGCACTCAAGCATCAAGGAAATGAAGTTAATTGTCATGCGTAGGTTCGATCTCGTGATAGCGATAGCATATCTCAGAATTCAGCATGTATGAAAGATCCACATCTAACTCTAACATCCATTAACACTAAGCATTAACACTACATCCATTAATCCTAAGATTCACCATGATAATAGCTTACGCCTCTCTCTTTCTTTCTCTCTCAAATAGCATAAGAAATATAAATCTCAATAATACTCATATCCGACAATTAGCAAATACAACAAAAGCATGAGAGATGGAGGAATAGAGTTAGAGAGCAAGGACATTCACAAGTCCATTCCATAAGAGAACCAATCTGCTTGTATTGAAATGAACATTTGAACATGAGGAGCAACTCGAGTTTGCCCCTATTTATAGTCGAGAGGAGGGCCTTGGCCTCAAAATCCTATTGGCCCAGTTCTACCTTCCTAACTATTTAAACTTAAAAAAGAGTGAGAACCCATTCAATAATTGGAGGGAACCAATTTGAAATTGAATTTGAACCAATTTTGGCTTGACATCTAGGCCCTGTGACATTAAAAGTCCCACAAAAAGGCCTAAAGTCCTTTTATTAACTTTCTAATTATCAAATAACTATGTTCACGTAGGGTGCCAAATCCCTATTACTTATTAACTAGGGTTAGGGTTGCCTCGATATCCGCAAACCCTCCAACACCTTGGTTCCTGTTTCCAATGGCACATGCACATGACATATACACCCAAAAACTTTCAAGTGATTAAGATTGGATTTCTTTCCATACAACATCTCATAATGAGTTTTGCCTTTAATTTCTCTGCAAGACACCCTATTCATCAAGTAGTTTGCACATACAAGAGATTCACTCCAAAAAAAATTGGGCAAACAAGCATCCAATCTTAAAGCCTTAGAACATTCACATAATGTTCTATTCCTTCTTTCAGGAACTCCATTTTGTTGAGGGGTGTAAGGACAAGAAGTTTCTTCCTTGATCCCTTCCTCCTCACAAAAGGCTTTAACTCATTGGAGATGAATTCTCCACCATTGTCACTTTAAGAACCTTGATGCTATGATTATGATGCCTTTCCACAAAAAACTTGAACTTTACAAAAGTATCAAATACTTGAGACTTGGAAAGTAAGAACACCCAACAATATCTTGAGTAGTCATCAATGCAGGTTAAAAACATGGATGAACCTCCATTAGATTTGGTGCTAGCAATATGCACATCCTTGTGTATGAGTTCAAGAGGATGAGATGACTTTGTAATGGAGCTAGGAGACACCTTCTTATGTGCCTTGTATAAAGCACATGCTTCACAAACCTTGTCTTCCTTCCCAATAGACCTTGGTAGGCCTAAAGCATACTCCTCTGTGATCATAGCCTCCATGGAACCCGAGTTGACATGTCCAAGTCTTTTGTGCCATAAAGTGAAGTGTCGTACTATACCAACAAGGTTAATATAGATTTTATAGTAAATAATGTCATTCCCACAGAGGACAGCGTTAGAAAGTTATGTTTTTGGTACAATTTATGACAAGTGGTTTCGAGTGTTATTCTAGTTGTCAACAGACATTAAAAAGTAACTAGTATTACTTATGTTTGGGATGGGTAGTGTTAATAAGTTTAGAACAACAATCTGGCCTCTATCGAATTGAAGGAAGCGCGTTCTACCGATGAGATGTTATCAGAGTAGTACAACAGTACTACACTCTGGCTGATTAAGGTGTCAACAGAGAATCGAGAATTGTTTGATGTATTCGCAATTGTGCAGACAATTAATTAATCGCGTTCACGAACTATTCGTTTCTAGACAGAAGTCCTCAACAACTAAAGCCCAACTTAATGGTTAAAGAACACAAAGAGTTTTAGAACACGTTAGAAACCTATGTCAATGCCAATCAGGAAAACAGATCAAAGACCCAATTCTTCAGACAGGGACTGTCATCTCATATGTATACATACAGCTTTATTCAATGATCGTGCTAGACTATACCAAAGATAGACATTATTCGAGTGCCAAAAAGAAAGTATTCATGACGGACGAATAAGATGGTTTTAAGACAATTCTTTAGAGCATGCTTTACGGAAACACAGCAAACAACTATAATGCACTAGAGCATCTGTCTAATCATAGAGTAATTCATGAAATGTGTTAGAGATTATTAGCAGACTCAAGATCACTCACACTCAGCAGTGCAGAGAACAGAGATAAGAGAGAATAACTCACAGAACTCTATTCACTTCTTCAATCTCTTACATAAGCATAAACTCTTCTCTCCCGATGATTGAGACTGAAGTGTGAGATCTATATATGTTCTATGGGACGAACAAACACACCTCTTAAACAATAGGTGTGTCGCTCCCGCGAAAGGGTCTAGTTAACAATTAGACTGAAAATACGTTCAACTATACCTTAGGAGGTATACTTAACTATGAGTTAAAGTTACTCTAGTTTAACATGTCTTTTCGTATCTAGTCATTTCGTATGGACAACCTAGTAAAGGTTATCCAAGGCAATGTCTTTTCCTTTTAAAGGTCTTGTCCTTAATTACAAGGCAAGTACTTAGGAGATATATTCCCGAAAAATGACTTAGGCCTCTTCATGATTTATACTTAACCAGCTCATATCTTCATTTTCGAGTATATCATGCCATATCTATGTTGATATTCAATATTTAACATTTTTGTGGCATCACATATCCCCTTCCTCAAATGCGAAACGTCCTCATGAACATATCATCTTCATTTCGAGGATTATTCAAGAAACATTCTTGTTCGTCAGATTTTTGTTGAGGCAAAAAGATATTTCTTCGTGTATTTCGTCCTTTAGATATTTCTTCGTCTTAGAGAAAATGTGTCTTGCCGTTTCTTTAATTGAATAGGTTGTTTTGAGTTGATCTTTGAATTGTTGATGAAAACTGGAATCAAACTTCAAAACATCTTTAAACTTCAAAAAGTCAACATCCCATAGAAACATCACCACGACAAAGGCACGAATGAATATTCATGAATGATTCAATTCTTCATATAATTTCTGAGCAAGCTCCAAGTTTTGTTGAGCTTCGATCAAGAGCAAGTTTTCTTTTGATTTTGTATAGCGGCCAACTGGTAAGTTGCCAAATTTTTCTAACTTAACCAGGAGCAATGTTCCATCGAACAGCTCCTGGGTTAACTTGGTATCTTCATCTGAATCACTATGTAGAGTGATTTCTTTACATTAACGAGCTGAAAATCTAATAAAATTGCCTTTAATATAAATATTCTGAACAAAAGATAATGTCTTCGCCACAAAGGTACCAAACTGCCAAAATGTATATGTACAGAATTGCTTATAACTAAATGACTTCCTTCTATCTTGCAAATTATGACGAATCTCCGCAAAATATTCTGCAAGGTTTCGCTCCCAATCCACATAAAGACTGAATAATTCTGGATAAGCCATATTTATATTAATCAGCAAACCTGCATCATCGAATGCGCCTAAATCCACAACAGTGTGTGGTTTGTACAGCTGAAACTACGACTTTCGCTTCCAAAAATGTCGCTTATTATCTTCGTTCCGCAAAAATTGAAGTTCTTTGATTCGAATATATTCGAGAGCATACATAGCCGAAGAGCCTATGTATAACTCAGCTGATCCGACAGGTACGACCTGGAACTTACCCTATATTATGCCCCAGCAGAGACATCCTTTCTGCTCGATAGAGAGCTGGGCCCATAACCAGAGAAAGTCATCCTTCTTCCAAGGTCGCTTCCATTCGTCGAAGGCGATGCCTACTGCGCCTTCGATTGATTTCCCCGCATTCGCTTTGGCTGTGTAGATGCAGTTGCCAAATCCTGAGCTTGCAACTCAGCAGCCAGCTTCTGATTTTCCATTTGTTGCTTAAAGATCTGACAGCTCCTTCTCGAGTTTGTCAATCTTTGCGACAGCCTCCAAGAATTCTGGATGGTCTGAGGCTCCGGTGCAGGTAGGCACAGCTTGGACTTGCTGTGTGAGGTCATCAATTTGAAGCAGGGACTGAAGGTATTCATCATGTGCATTGGGCCCGCTGCAAGATGGGGTGGCATCACTCGAGAGCTCCTTCAGCTCAGCCAACTCTTCCTCGACAAGAGCCTTCGCATCCTCGAGCGGTTGTAAGAACTCGACTCGAAAATTTTTGAGCATCTGGCCTTGGAGCTGGTTTAGCTTCGTGAGATCGACTATGATTGACCCTGCATTAGCGCTCAGAGACAGAGCAGCTTCCACCTTTAGTCTTGTCATTCGCTCCTCCTGTAAATGTTTCTGGAGCACGACATTATGTTGATTCGCAGCCAAAAATTGCTGCTTCAAATAATCGTTTTGAGTTTGAAAATTGTCAGACTTGGCCTGAATTGCCTTATTTGTCTACTTCAAAAAATCAGCTTCCTATTAGAATCTGAAGCTGTGTTTTGAGAGAATGATGTTGTTCGATTAGCTTCATGTTGTCTGATTCAAACGAATCAATCTTCTCAAAGGACCCCTTCAGAGAGTCTAGTGATTTTCTCTCTGAGGTGATAAGTTGCATCATGAGTTGTCGGTGGTACTTGTCAAACTCATATACTTCATCTGGTTCTTCTTCATCTGCCACAGGTGCCACAGGTGCCACAGGTGCCCCAGTATCGCCTTCAGCAGCTATTCATCCTTTGTCTGATGTATCAGACTGGGTTGCATCATCCTTAGATGTGGATGCACTCTGTTGCTTCTGAGATGTGGAAGCAGATGCTAGCTTTGAAGAATCAGTAGCAGCAGCAGCTCCATCGATTTCCATTGCCACAGCTTCACTCTCCATAGCAATGGTGGCTGCTACTTTGACTGCTGGTGCAGCATCAGATGCAACCGGAATAGGTACGAAAATGAGGCTGGAAAGATCAATTGGCTTGGGAGCCAACATCTTTCCCGTCAGCAGTATTTTCTCTTGCTCAGTCAAAATTTGAAAATGAGCGCATAGGCGAGAAACATGGGCTCCAACTCCAGAAAACTTTTGATGTTTGATCTAGCGCAAAAAAAGCTTTGTATGTGATAATGCCGAAGCACACTGGATTACTCGCAAGCGCATCTAATATGTAACCAAAATTTTGAACTGAAATTGTCACATCCGCATCCGTCAAAAATATGGCTTGGTTTGCGTATTTACAAAACAGCTTAAATGTTGCATCTCGGATCATAGAGATTTTTTACCCCTTCGTGGGTACAAAGCAGTTGCTTAGAAAGTGGGCAGCTTCATCCACCGAATCTTTATTTGTCGCAACCAGCTTCCCATCCATGGTAGTCCGAGGGCTATGCAAAACAAGTCTTCAAAGATGGTGAAGAATTTGCCTCGTGCGTGAACTTTGAATTCCTCCTCCAAAATTGAATGGATAGAGTTCACAAACTCAGCACTGACTTCAAAGAGAATGATGGCACCCAACCTGCATCGATCCAAAAAGCACTGGATGGATGTCAGACGGATTCCTGCGCATGCTTTCCAGATGATATTAGAGCTAGAACTTGATCCGGAAGCCATTGGTTGAATGTTTGACGATAGCTCCGTAGATCACAATAGTTCGCAAAAGAGTGTTTTGATCGCAAAGAGAATGAGCGCAAGAAAGCATAAAGTCGCAGGTAGAAACTGCAAAGAAGAAAAATGGAAAATAACTCTGATAAGCAGTAGCGGTGTGGAAGGGATGATGATGTGGCATGGTGACTTGACATCTGTCACTTCCATTTATGGAGGACGGGCATGGCTCAGTGTTTGAAATTATAATTTGTCAGATCGATCTTTAATGACAGAAGACCGTTTGTGAAAAGAAAAGAAATAAATTAAGAAGAAACAATATATGTGAGCGTACACACGTGTGAATAATGATGATCACGTGGCCATCATTTTAATGGAGGGATACAAAAAGCATGTCAAGAGATTCTTGAAATTATGCTAGAAAAATTCTAGAAAATTTCGCTAAACTTTTTCGAAGGATCTTAAAAAATGATACAAAAACTCATAAAAATTTCTCGAAAATTTTAGCAACATACTAGAAAATTTTTCGAAAAACTGGAGAAAATACAAGAAAAGATTCTAGAAAAATTCTCAATAACGATTTACGAAAATATGGTTAACAAATTTAGTGTCGCACAATGTGCAAAAATGGATCCTCAATGCTTTAGACTTTTGGTTCTATCTTGATGACATTCTTAGCTCCAAATTGCCGATTTCCACTTTGTGTTGATGAAAAAACTAAGAACAGCTTCATGCTCTTCCAAAAGAACATCATGACATATGCTCAAAACACATTCAATATAGTATTTAACCTCTATAAAATATTTCAAAAGAACAAAAAAGATGATATGATTTTCATCCACAATGAAATAGATCAGGTCAAGATTAGTTTCAAACATGATCCTTACTGTCTTTTTGAGCCCATTCCAACCCTCAATAGACACACAATCTAGATCTTTTTTGAATGACTGACTCTTAATGATTATATCACAAAGATAGAATACACCTCTTCTTGTCTATCTTTCACTCCACAGGTAGGATCATCAAAAGAAGTAAGGATTGATGGCTTTGATATGTCTTGAGGTCCTTCTTGGGGTGGTTTGACTTGGAGAGACATCTCTAACTTCCTCTTTCAAAAAAGCACCATCTTCATCATAAATGTTCGGACCAACATCACCATCAACAAGCTTAGGAACATTTTCCTCGTCAAAGATAACATCCCTACTTCTAAATACCTCGGCACTTGACTTTGTGAGTATTTTTTCATGGGATACTTTGGATGACCATGTTTGTTATTCTGATTTGCTATCAAAACCTGACAATGCTTAAGTTACGTTAAACATTTTCACCCAATGCTTTGCTCTACGGAAAAGTTATATGTTTGATGGATACATAATGAATAGCTCATCACGAGCCAAATCTTACTTTCCACTTCTTCCAGGGGTGCTCTTATCTCCATAGCTTTCACACTCTAGCAACTTTCCTCCATTATCAATGAGCACATTCTCAAAAATATCTTATGGACACTTTCACACTTTCATGCAACTTCATAACGATCCACCTTTTGATGAAATTCAAGTTCATCTTTCATATGTGGGCCTAGGTGCATGTTCTTGGCTTGATACACAGTCCCTTATTCCACCTTTGCGGCTTTATTGTTTGTTATAGCTCTTCAAGTTAGATTGAATCTTTCTCATCTGACATTGGCAAGTTAAATAACATGTTCCTATGATAACCCTCTTAATTTTATCAACATACATCTTATGCGGTGCCTCTTCAATGTAGATTGTCTTGCATGACACATTATTGCATTCATGACATACTTGCATCATTTGCTCGTAAATGCAACGTTTTCGATAGCAAACACACATTTTGTTTGTGTGATTCGCAATCAACTCATCACCACACAGAACTTGTGCTTTCACATGAAGGGATTTGCCCTGTTGGAAATATTATTGTTGATCCTTCGCAACATGACTTCCTTCATCAAACTTCCAGTATGCAAAATATTGTTTCTTCTCAAATTGCTCAAGATAAAAAGTGAGATTATCATCAAATGTTATACTCCTAAAGAGGACTTTATTCATTTCATTTTGAAAACATATGAATGCTTTGCAGGGCATTCATATATACTTTATTCTAATGATCTTCTGACTTCTTCTGCAGGGCACTTGATCTCGTCGAGGACCTGGTACATTACATCTATCTATCATTACAACCTAGTACAATCAACGACTATCTACCAGTTTACAATGTACTTTAGCACTTGCAATACTTTGGTGTGTCATGATTACAACTACTTCAAAACTTCCTCCACTACTAAAAACATTCATTGGGCATTTGAACTTGAAAAGTGCCCTATAAAGAGCATCATGTGAGATGACAAAATTTATCAATGTAAATTATCAAAATAAAATCTTTTTCTACCCGCATCATTCTCAATGTTTTAACATATTTGTCTGCACCATCTTTTATGCTTAGCCATTCCATGTATAATATAGTCCGTAATTTACTAAAACAAAAACAAAACAAACCAAACTTTTTAATCGTAGTTATGATTAAATGTTAAAAAGCGCTGGACAAAACGTTTCCAATAACACCCTATACATCTAAATTACGGTTCAAAAGTTACAACCGATCAAAGTTTCCAATCAACCTTGATATTGGTTTCATACGCAATTGACATGTTTAACCAAACTATAGTTTTAAAATTATGACCGATCAAAGTTTTCAATCAACCCCAATATGGGTTTCGATAATAGTTAATCTATTTGACTGGTCAAACAGGTCAATTGCACCTAACACTCATATCAAATTTTGGCTGCCCATAACTTTTAAAATTATAAATCAAAAGTAGGTCATGTAAGATGTCATTGCACACGTCTAATCGAGAGTTTTCTATTGGCATCAAAATCGTCTCACAATCAAAAAGTTATACCACTTTTTAGTGAACCATAAAATATAGTATATACAAAATGGCTTTGCTTGGAAGTTGTCTCAAAAATAAAGAAGAAAAATTCAATTTAAAAAACCTACATTACGTAAATTTCAAATTTGAATTATGATTGGACCATGTGTTAAAAAAATTTGGACAAAAAAATATGCATTTTTTAAGAAACTCTTTTTGTGATTTACGTTGCTCTAATACTACTATAACTTTCAGTTATAATTTGCATCAAGTAATAGACTTTGGATAGCTACATTGTTGACTTTTTGCTTTGCTATAATTTTATTATAGCATCTAAATTTGTCTTCTGGCCTTTACTTTTCACATACGCTCGTTTGTACTTGAATGAGTTTTTCCATATTTTACTAATAATATCAAAGAATTTCTTTTTTGTAGTCAAGAGGTATTTGCTAATAAACTTCGTACAAATAAAAATATCATATATAATGTTGATGAAGTTACTAACAAAGGTCCATAAATATCAATAGGTATTCAACCTTTATTTAACATTCCAATATTCTCCCTTGTCACCAATTGTGTGTTGTCCCATCTCTCTAACAATTTTCCTATTTTATTTTACAATGTTGCATTTGGAAAATTATCATCTACTTTGGTATTCATAGGTGTTATTGAAACATGATATGCTATGTAATGTTGTTGGCTCGTTTGCAGTACCACAAATCAAATTTCGATAACAAAAGTAATCGTCTCACAATTCCAACTGTGTATCAAGTTTTGTTCACTAAATACAACAATGGATGATGATCTATATAGAATGCAAAATGCATAGCCATCAAATAATGACAATACTTCTCAATAGAAAACACCATTGCTAAGTCTTCCCTCTCCGTGGTGAAATAATTGATTTCGGCATCATTCAACTGACAGCTTATTTGTTTCTTTTCAAAAGTTCAATCTCATTGTAGAAGAATCCAACTTATTGCATGTTGCCATTTTTGCATCTCGTTCTGTTCACTCTTAACAAGTGATGATGAAAATCTATTTTACTGTAGTTTCTTTTTCACATTATCGAAATATTTATGCCAACAATCAAGTACTACACATCAAAACTTATTTGCCCAAGGACTTTGAGAAACTCTTTGTTTGAAATCTGTTCTGTCGTTTGCCCTAAACGGCTATCACAAACACTTTGTTCTTTGTTTCATAAATGGTCAATTAAGCAGGTTTTGAGAATCAATACACTTTTATCTCAAATTTGACTGTCTATATGTTTGGTAATATCCACATTTTTTGTTCTTGAAAATTTGACTACAGGTTTACGCATGTTCCAAGTTAGTCCATACTAGGTTTAAAAAAGGTCAGTTATTTGACAACATGGCCAACAATTCAATCGCCAACGTGAAGTCCCCATAAGTTCTAAAAGCATATCGCCTTTGATTTGAACACTGAATCAGATTTTTTCATGAAGCAGAATAAAACAGTTGTAGCAAAAATTAAGTGTGTACAATAGTGTAGATTGTCCTTTATAAATAAAGCATGAGTGACTTTCTAGAACATTAGCCAAATTTCAATGAATCAGTCAACAAACTATATAAAAGTCATAAATAGGAGAAAAAAGTGGACATGTTACAAAAGAACACCCAAAAAAATGTGATATCTTTGAACATAAAATATGGAGTAACAAAGAAGAAGGTTAAAAAATTTAGACAAAATAATAGAAGACAAATCGATTATACTCGTCGGAACTTCTAGACAGAATGGTCGACATAAAAAACAATTGATACCTTGTGCAGCTAAAGTGACCCATGTGAATCCATCATTTATCAACCAACTTGAAACCTTAACCTACTTCAAAATTCTCTTCACGAACAGACATCATAAATCTTGATTGTGAAGCCATTACATCCTACAGATTGTCGCACTTACTGACAATCTTAGAAACTAAAAAATCAATTCACTTGCTCTTTGTTATCAGCAACCAAATGCTATGACATTTTACAAGTAAATGAAATCCTCATTTACACAACTTTGATAGGACATCCTATTGCCTACCAAGTGCGTATTGATTGCATACAACAGCAGATAAAACTTTCACCATGTTACACCAATGGCCACCATAATACATGATGAAAAAATACTTTGTACCACTATTTGGTGGCACTTATGTGGCCATCACTTGATCACATGCTTGTAGTGCCTGAGTAGCAAAGTATCTCACATCAACATCTGGGTCTTCATTGAGCTCCTGTAAACAAGGTCGAAATGTTTGCTCCACCACCTACATTCATCAGAATGCTGTCAACAATGCCTTCCACAAAGATTAACTATAGTCTCTTTCTTAAAATATGCTAGTGGACTGCTAAGCACATGCTAAATAAGCTTTTGTAGACTGTTGCCTAACTTAACGTGAATAAATCGAAAGGAAGGGTTTATTCTTAAGCTAATACTTGCAAGTCGGTGAAAAATCGAATTAGCCAAGTAAGAAGGGCATAATTTAAAGTATAGGGCTTATGAATGCTTTCACAAATGACACGCAAATGGAACAAATTGAATATCAGATTTTCAAATGGTAACAATTCTTCTAGACAGATGTAAAAAAAAGATAACAAAAGGCTGCTCAACGAGCCAGCCGCCAAACAGAATACGCATCTGAGTTCTTTCCAGAAGAAGCTAAGAATATTTATCATCAAAGGTTCCTATCCTCTTCCTGAGGTCAGGAGTTCTACCCCAATCATTGCACTGATGAGGACACACCAGAACAAAAAGACTCAATGCACTGAGTCCTCCTATAAGTGGTGTGCTGGTGATGACTTGTGACAACTTGCTTTCCTATAGTTGAGGTTAGGAGTTTGACTCCAATCAGCTAGAAAAATGAGGACATACAAGAGAAACAACTTAAGCAAACATTGTTAGGAATTAATGTTTATTTGATACCCCTTAATGATGGTTTGGCCATGCCTGCGTGCTATTTTTAGGGGCCATTCTATTTATAGTAAATTCGTTTTTTTAAGGCTTATGCATGCAGGTGGGTGCACTACAAATAGATTAAGATCTATTTAGTACTTAGTTCATTTTTGGTTCTTACCATATATAGGTAGTATTATTAGTAGATAGCTTTCGTTACTTTGCTATTTATTGTTAGAAGTAATAAATGATAATGTTAGTTTCCCATAAGTTACTTTGACCCAAAAGGTCGAGACTTGTGTAACCATGGGTTAGGTTTATTATTTAGACCATGTTAAGTAAGTTTTAGTTGAGTTGGACCCAATTTTGGTCCAGTAGTAATTCGTGGGTCCAAGTAAAGTCTAATTATGTTAAGGGACCCTTTATTGATCATTTTCAGCCTATGTTACATCGTGAGCATCCTATTATGCATCGGGAACGGCCTGCGGAAGGTTTTTGGACAGCAAGGTCCACATTTGGAACACTTTGGAGAGTGAAGTGTTGGTGATTTTGTGACTGTTGGACAGCCTGCTACAGCCTCTTGTTGGTTGTCCGAGTCTTTGCGGGATAGCAAAGCATCTTTTTACCTTGGAGGAAACACACATGCCTCACCAAAATCAGTACCTTATGCTGATTTTCATGTTTTGATGCTTACTTCTTATGATGACGGTGTTGTCTTACCTAGTGTTGGTGAGCAGATCATTGATAGTAAGATTCGGGAGGATGTGATGGTAAAAGAGTATCATACTCCTCTTTATGTTTCTTGTGGTAAGAAGACTTATGGAATCATGTGGGAACCATTGATGGATTGCAAATCCATGTTTCGGCTTGTGGCTGGTTTTTTGGTTACCTACTTTGGATGGAGCTTGTCTTCACTCTTCGACTTGATGCTACTGCGCTTCATATTCTACATCTCTTCTACATCGGGCATGATTGGGGCTGAGATTTTGGCCACTTCGACTACTTCAAGCTGAAGTTTTTTTTGGCGGCATTAAGCTTGGACAGCAAGCTACATCTTTCTTTTTCGGTTACATGGAGTTTTGGGCAGCATGCAACACTGCATTTTTGTTGCAATTTTTCATACTTCATGTCATGTTATGTTTTTTACATTATCATTTAAGGAGGGTGTTAGAAGTAATAAATGATAATGTTAGTTTCCCATAGGTTACTTTGACCCAAAAGGTCGAGACTTGTGTAACCATGGGTTAGGTTTATTGTTTAGACCATGTTAAGTCAGTTTTAGTTGAGTTGGACCCAATTTTGGTTTAGTAGTAATTCGTGGGTCCAAGTAAAGTCTAATTATGTTAAGGGACCCTATCTTGACTTTTGGGATTGCCCTATAATTAGAAGTGGGTCTTGGAAGGTTCTAGAACTTAGGGTTTGGAAGAGTCTAGGCCCTTGGAAGGCCTATTTATATGTACCCAGTGTTCATTTGTAATTCATTCCCTTTCAAGCATTGCTACTACTTTCTCTCTCCTTGAGGGCGCCTAACCCTCTCCCTCTTCTTCTTGTATATGGAGATTGAATGTTAGAAGGATCTTGGCACTTTGATTTCCTACATTTACTTTAGGCTCATTAGCTTTTATCAACCATTAGAGGAAACTATATAAGACATAGATGCACTGCGTTTCTGAAACGCGTTTCAGAATCGCGTTCAGAAATGCGATTCGGAAACGCATTTCTGAAAAATACAAAAAAATTCCAGAAATGTCTTTTTTATATATATATATATATATATTTGGTTTTTTTACGGGCAATATGGGTATCAGATGAAAGCTCTAATTAAGAGCATAATTACTGTGTAGTTTGTCGACTATTTCGGGTGCAAGATGGTCCAGTTCAGGTGCATTAATCCATGTTGGGTTCTGTCAAGGATAAAAATTCAAACTAAACCTCTAGCCTGTCTGTTATGATCACAAATGGTCCCAGTAAGTGTGTTTTTGCTCAAGGAGTTGGAAGGCCAAGTCATGAAGAGGCCTTACCGTTGAGGGGCGTTGCCCCCCAAACCCCCCACCGAGGGGCTACCGCCCCCTGAACCCCCTGAGCATTTATTGAAAACCAGAGCAAATAACAACCAAATAGCTATTGAAAATAAGATCTGTTTGTGCCCCATCTACTGCACTTCTGAGAGGCAAAACGCTGGTTTTGACCATTGATCCTTAAAAAAAAATTTCAGCAATAAGCTATTTTTCCAAAAAAAAAAAAAAAAAAATTGTTTTTTTTTTTGCGATTCTGGGAGGAGAAACGCGTGCCCTCATTCTGTGCATAAGAAGGCTGGCGCCCCACCACAACTATTCCATTCAATTCTATTATGCTAGAGCAATTGCTCAATTCTCCTATGACCTGAATTCTCTCTATGCTTGGTTTTGTGTGAGTGCTAGTAGGACTAGTATCTTCATCTAGAATTTGTATCACAAATTCTGACATGGTATCAGAGCAGGCTTTTTGGTGAGAGAGAGAGTTTGTTTGGCAAGGTTGCAAGAAGATTGTTGGAGGAACTGATCGCTGGCAGCTTGTTGGATCGTTGCCTAACCAGAACTGTTTTCTGGTTGATCGCTGAATTGGAATCAAGATTTTGGATTACTGATCGCTGCCTGCCCGCCAGAATTGTAGATCGCTGAGCTGGAATCAAAGTTTTTATTGTCTAAATCGCTGGGAACTTTGCATGCCGAGCTGAGATAGATCTGAATCAGATCGCTGCTGACCTGTATCTGAGATCTGATCGCTGGCTAAGTACAACTGTTTGGCTGAAGTAAAAGTGATCTGATCACTGGCCTACTGCAAGTGTTCGCTGGACCTGCAAACTCTTTGCTGCCTGATAATCAAATTCTGACAGGTTGATCGCTTCTGGATTGTTTGCTAGTCTATAGATTGATCACAGGTGCTTTTCAAGACTTGGAGACTTGTTCAGCTACCTACAGGTAAAAAGGCCATTGGATGCAAGTGGGTCTATAGGACTAAGTACAAATCAGATGGTTCTATAGATAAACATAAGGCAAGATTGGTGGCAAAATGGTTATGCTCAATAGGAAGGGGTTGACTATGGAGGAAACTTTTGCACCAGTTGCTAAGTCTACTACTATGAGAACTGTTTTATCATTGGCAGCTCAGTTTGGATGGGATATTCAACAAATGGATGTAAAGAGTGCA